>JBBPBX010024341.1:23397-39753 GCA_038048925.1 Garcialebias charrua | reverse complement strand
AAAACAACTGTACGGTACATTAAGTGCTTCAGATATTACAAATAAAAAAACAACTACCAGTAACCATTGGAAACATGTTAAGATAGTTATTTTACATGAATGCCAAACCTGTATTTACAGTATATCAAATTCCCAAATTTGCATAAATGAATAATGAAAAATCCGTAAATATCCGACTGACATCTGTCAGGTATGGGGGTGAACCTAAACCAACCACACGTTTCCAAAGAGATCTAAAGCAGGAATCCCGAGGGATAAAAGCCACATTTTTTCTGGATCCGTTGCAGATAAAAATCCGTAAATATCCGACAGACATCTGTCAGGTATGGGCATGAATTTAAACCAACCATACGTCAAAGATGCTGTAGGTATCCAAAGAGATGTAAAGCAGTAATGCCTAGGTATCATACACTCTTTTTTTTTTTCATTTATAGATGGCCTCCCTTCACACCTTATAGCCATCCTCTCACTCCAATATGTATTTTTTTTTATTTTTTTTATATATATATTTTTTATTTATTATTATTTTTTTTATTTTTTTTATTTTTTTTTAAGAGAGAAAGAAAGAAAAGAGAGAGTAAGACAACAAAACAACAATTATCCACAAAAAGAGCACAAGGCAAACACACCGAACCTCCGTCCACAATCCTGCAAAGCACATGACAGAACACAGCAACGAAACATACATGCATAAAGACTGATAATATTCATGACCCTGCAGAAGATTTCTATAAAAACACATACCCATACCTACAAATATATATACAGTATACATACATATACATTTATATTCATTCATATACCCATCTACATATCTGCATATATCTACATATACATCCCTGCATCCATTTGTGTGTGGTTGTGAGCATGCATAAGTGAATAAGGTTCCTCCAATAGAACATTTAGTAGCGACTGTGAAGCATCAGAGACCCGTCCCCCCAAAGCCCGAGACAGACGAAGGGGCGATCAGAGCCCAAGACCCCAGGAAGGACCCCGAGCCCAGAGTCCCAAGGACCACCCGAACAGGACGAGCCACTCGTCCACTCCCCAGATCCGACCAAGGGGAAGAACCGGGCGAACCCCACCAGCGACCACATACAATGACCCCCCGGGGTCAACTGCGACAAATACACAGGCCCCTTACGGAGCCCCCTGCACCGACGTAGTCCCAGGGCCGGTCACTGAGGCCTGGGCACCGGGGACGCCCATCCCTCAGGCCCAGACCCGACAGGACCAGAGGACACGAGCCCCACCAGGCAGCCACCAGGCCGAGCCGACAAACACCCAAGCGCCCAGCCCCAGATATTGAGGGCCCCAAGCACGCCCGCAGGCAGAGGAACACCCACCAGGAGGCCACGCGCCAGGAGCGCGACACTAAGTAGCCTCAGATGTATCAGAGAGGGGGCAGTCCAAGTCCCAGCCTGACACTTAAACATTCATACACAGACACACTCATTCAGACCCACCCTCATCCTCACCCTCACTCACAGAAAGACAAACAATAACAACACGTTCCATTCATAATCCCGATGCACACTCTATACCCCCTAGGTCCAAGACATGTACCTGCTCCCTACATGGGGCAGCCCACATCCAAACCCAGGAGGTAGGCCCATTCATTCTGGGGTGGAGAGCAGTAGACATCCAAGATCCGGCTCACCCCTCGCCCTGCCGACAGGACAGGACAGGACACCCGAGCCCAAGCAGCCCCAGGGGCAGCGCACCGCCAGCCCCGCCCACGGCGAACCCACAGGCCCCGAACCCCCCCCCACACCCCAGCACAACCCCTGACGGCCCACCCCCAGAATGTCCGCCAGGCAACCAGGGGGGTAAGAGAAAAATAAATAAATTACATATACACATATACATACACATACACACATATATATATATATATATATATATATATATATATATATATATATATATATATATATATATATATATATATATATATATATATATAAATGAATACATAAATAAATAAAATTGAAATTAACAAATCAAGACCCCGACACACACACCCCCGTCCCCAAATGTACTGTTGGTGAGTGTTGTTGTATAGTGTACTTAAAAGGGAAAGAGAAGGAGCAAAGGCTAGCATTGTACCAGTTTCCCCTCCACTCCAACTCTAACCCAGGCCCTTAATGTCTAAATGCATAATGTTGAGTGAGCACAGGCATGGGGGCGAGATTGATGTCATCCCGCCACCCATCGCCATGTGCTCACTCCATTCCCTATATGTGACTTTTATGAATATGTTTTATGAATGAATGTCTAAAGTGTATATAAAATTGAGTCCCAGGTGCTCTGAACAACAGAGATGTAAAACCATTGCAGCACACCCGAGACTCAAATTCCCTACATGTATTAATTTAAGATGAAGAGGGCGGAGGTGTGCGGTGAGGGATGGGGAGAAAATGTCTGCAGGAATAGTGCTCCCACAGCGAGTCAGCTCCCCCGCTGACCCTGCGTACCCCCCCCCCCCTAGTTCGCCAAGGTCCACCCAAGGAGCGAGGTGAAAGAAACACCTCTCCGACCGCCAGGCCATTGAGCCAAGACCAGAGAGGGACACGGCCCCGAGGGCCGCCAACAGCAGAACCAACAGCCCACACCCACCAGGGCCGCCACGACCCCTGCGAACCGCAGTTAGCCCGCCGTCCAAGAAGACACAAAGTCCAACATGGACGACACGGCCAAGAGCGCCCGCCCAACCGCCGACAGAGCCAGGAAGCACCAAGAACAGGCCCCAACCAGGGCCCGCACACCGGCCAAGCATAGTCCAAGGCTATCATCAAGGACATCCACCTAATCCCCACCCCAGAAGAAATACTACACCCACCCTTCATATTAACCACTTTCAGAACACATAACACATTAGACACCCAGGCTGGGTTTGCCCGCCCCCTCCCATTGGCCACCAGTCACGCCCCCAGACACCCACCCCCCAGCATATGAACCCCAACCCACCAGCGAGCCGAGGGCCCCCGGCCAGAGCCGGGCACCAGAGCGCCAGCCAGCCCATAGCCCGGCGACCCGCCCGCCAGAGCTCAAGACCCCCGACCCCCACCAGGCCCAAGCCCGGGGACGACACGCCCCCAGAGTCCCAAGCTCCCGGCACCCGCCCCGAAACCACCCCAGCACAGCCGGGTCACCGACCGGCGACCCATGACCGCCGCCACCGACCACCCGAGAGCCCGCATGCCGCCCCTAGCAGATATCCCCCAGAACCCCCCCGGTCCTCCCCAGGTCGAAGACAAGGTCCTCCCCGCCCAAGCAGCCCCAACCCCCCGGTGCCCCAAACCCCAACCTCCCCCCCTCCAGTCCCAATGCCCCACAAGGCCACATCCCAGACCCCCCACCCTCACTACGTAACGGAGCCGATCAAAGAATGCCAAATAGATTGATCCAATGTGTCGGCAGATGCTGTTTCAAGACTAATATGATCTAACAGAAGATTTTTATACTGATTAATGCTAAGATTATTTTTATTTTTCCAATTTACGAGTATGGTTTTCTTTGCGATGCATAAGGCAGTGAAAAGCATATAGGATGTATTTTTTTCTAGTATAACATCTTCAAAGATACCCAATAAGCAAACAGATGGAGAGAGTGGGATATTAAATTTCAAACATTTAGACAAGTCTTCACATACCTGTACCCAGAACCTCTGAACGGGTGGACAGAACCAGAGCGCGTGAATATAATCATCAGGTGTATTACTTATGCACTGTGAGCACTTGTTAGATGGTGTAAAGCCCATCTTAAACATTCGCTGACCTGTATAATGTACTCTATAGAGAACCTTATATTGTATTAATTGTAAATTGGAGATTCTAGTCAATTTAAAAGTATTTGAACATACTTGAGACCAAATTTTTTGTTCAAAGTTAATTGATAAATCTGACTCCCATTTTTCAACAGGTAGTGCTATCGAGTCATTGATTCTAGACAATTTTTTGTATATTTTAGATAATAATTTGGGTGGTTGAAAATTAATAAACTCTAACACACATGTTGGTGTTTCCAACAATGTTTTATTAAGCTTAAATTTCTTTTTTACAATTGACTTAATTTGTTGGTATTGTAGGAAATATTTATTATCAATGTCATATTGTATTATTAATTTATTAAATGGAATAAAGTCTATACCCTCAAATATGTGTTCCAGACATTCAATACCTTTCATTCTCCAACCTGGGAAATTTAACATATTATTTTCTTGTTGAATGTCAGGATTGTTCCAGAGAGGTGTATGTCTACATGGGAGTAGTGAAGACTTTGTCATTTTCAGATACTCCCACCATGCTGTCAGAGATGAGCTAATATTGATGCTCTTAAAGCAGACATGTCTTTTTAAATCTGTACTGATAAATGGTAGATCTGAAATCCTAATATTATTACATAAAGTTTGTTCTATATCTATCCAAGTTTCATCTAGTGCATTCGGTTTTAACCACTTTGATATATATTGTAACCTGTTGGCTAAATAGTAGTAATAAAAGTTTGGAAGTTCTAATCCTCCGGTATCTTTAGTTTTCTGTAATGTTTTTAAACTAATACGTGGAGTTTTATTTTTCCAAAGGAATTTAGATATAGAAGAGTCCAGGGACTTAAACCATTCAGTTGAAGGTTTATTTGGAATCATTGAGAATAAATAATTTATTCTCGGCAGCACCATCATTTTTACTGAGGCAACTCTTCCCATAAGTGATATGGGTAGAGATCTCCATCTAGTAAGATCGTCTTCAATTTTCTTTAATAGTGGGATATGATTTAATTTTATTAAATCCTCCAATTTAGGAGAGATATTAACACCTAAATATTTAATGTTACCTGATTGTAGTCTTTCATTAAGAGAATTATTAAACACGCAATTTATTGGAAGAACTGTAGATTTTGTCCAGTTTATAGAATAATCAGAAACTTTTGAAAATGAGTTTATTAACTTGATAACATTGGATATTGAGTTTCCTGAGTTCTCAAGAAAAAGCAAAACATCGTCAGCATCCATCCATCCATCCATCCATTTTCTTCCGCTTATCCGGGGTCGGGTCGCGGGGGTAGCAGCCTAAGTAGGGAGGCCCAGACTTCCCTCTCCCCAGCCACTTGGAGCAGCTCCTCTGGGGGAATCCCAAGGCGTTCCCAGGCCAGCCGAGAAACATAGTCCCTCCAGCGTGTCCTGGGTCTTCCTCTGGGTCTCCTCCCGGTGGGACATGCCCGGAACACCTCACCAGGGAGGCGTCCAGGAGGCATCCTAACCAGATGCCCGAGCCACCTCAACTGGCTCCTCTCGATGTGGAGAAGCAGCGGCTCTACTCCGAGTCCCTCCCGGATGACTGAGCTTCTCACCCTATCTCTAAGGGAGAGTCCAGCCACCCTGCGGAGAAAACTCATTTCAGCCGCTTGTATCCGAGATCTTGTTCTTTCGGTCATAACCCAAAGCTCATGACCATAGATGAGGGTGGGAACGTAGATCGATCGGTAAATTGAGAGCTTTGCCTTTTGACTCAGCTCTCTCTTCACCACGACAGACCGGTACAGCGCCCGCTTCACTGCGGACGCTGCACCTATCCGCCTATCGATCTCACGCTCCAGTTTTCCCTCATTCGTGAACAAGATCCCGAGATACTTAAACTCCTCCACTTGGGGCAGGACCTCCTCCCCGACCCGGAGAGGGCATGCTACCCTTTTCCGGCTCAAGACCATGGCCTCGGATTTGGAGGAACTGATCCTCATCCCGGCCGCATCACATTCAGCTGCAAACCGCTCCAGCGAAAGCTGTAGATCACGAGCTGATGAAGCCAATAGGACCACATCATCTGCAAAAAACAGAGAAGCGATTCTAAGGCCACCAAAACGGATCCTCTCAACACCTTGGCTGCGCCTAGAAATTCTGTCCATAAAAGTTATAAACAGAATCGGTGACAAAGGGCAACCTTGGCGGAGTCCAACTCTCACCGGAAACGAGCCTGACTTACTGCCTGCAATGCGGACCAAGCTCTGACACCGGTCGTACAGGGACCTAACAGCCCATATCAATGGGCCTGGTACCCCATACTCCCGGAGTACCCCCCACAGAACCCCCCGAGGGACGCGGTCGAATGCCTTTTCCAAGTCTACAAAGCACATGTAAACTGGTTGGGCAAACTCCCACGCACCCTCCAGGACCCTGTTGAGGGTGTAGAGCTGGTCTAGTGTTCCACGACCAGGACGAAAACCACACTGCTCCTCCTGAATCCGAGGTTCGACTATCCGACGGACCCTCCTCTCCAGAACCCCTGAATAGACCTTACCAGGGAGGCTTAAGAGTGTGATCCCTCTATAGTTGGAACACACCCTACGGTCCCCCTTTTTGAATAGGGGAACCACCACCCCAGTCTGCCAATCCAAGGGAACTGCCCCCGATGTCCACGCGATATTGCAGAGTCGCGTAAGCCAACACAACCCCACAACATCCAGAGCCCTAAGGAACTCAGGACGAATCTCATCCACCCCCGGAGCCTTGCCACCGCGGAGCTTTTTAACCACCTCGGCGACCTCAGCACCAGAGATTGGAGAGCCCGACCCAAAGTCCCCAGGCTCCGCTTCCTCAGTGGAAGACGTGCCAGTAGGATTGAGGAGGTCTTCGAAGTATTCCGCCCACCGACTCACAACATCCCGAGTTGAGGTCAACAGCACGCCATCCCCACCATAAATGGTGTTGGTCGCGTACCGCTTTCCCCCCCTGAGACGCCGGATGGTGGACCAGAATCGCCTCGAAGCCGTACGGAAGTCATTCTCCATGGCCTCTCCGAACTCCTCCCACGCCCGAGTTTTTGCCTCAGCAACCACCCGAGCCGCATGCCGCTTGGACTGCCGGTACCTATCTGCTGCTTCCGGGGTCCCACAGGCCAAAAAGGCCCAATAGGACTCCTTCTTCAGCTTGACAGCATCCCTCACCGCCGGTGTCCACCACCGGGTTCGAGGGTTGCCACCACGACAGGCACCAACAACCTTGCGGCCACAACTCCGATAAGCTGCCTCGACAATAGAGGCGCGAAACATGGCCCACTCGGGCTCAATGTCCCCCGCCTCCCTCGGAACGTGTTCAAAGCTCTCCCGGAGGTGGGAGTTAAAGCTCCGTCTTACGGGAGACTCTGCCAGACGTTCCCAGCAGACCCTCACAATACGTTTGGGTCTGCCAGGTCTGACCGGCATCCTCCCCCACCATCGGAGCCAACTCACCACCAGGTAGTGGTCAGTTGACAGCTCCGCCCCTCTCTTCACCCGAGTGTCCAGGACATGCGGCCGCAGATCAGATGAGACGACAACAAAGTCGATCATTGAACTACGACCTAGGGTGTCCTGGTGCCAAGAGCACATATGGACACCCTTATGCCTGAACATGGTGTTCGTTATGGACAATCCATGACGAGCACAGAAGTCCAACAACAGAACACCACTCGGGTTCAGATCAGGGGGGCCGTTCCTCCCAACCACACCCCTCCAGGTCTCACTGTCATTGCCCACGTGAGCGTTGAAGTCCCCCAGCAGAACAAGGGAGTCCCCAGGAGGCGCACCCTCCAATACCCCCTCCAAGGACTCCAAAAAGGGTGGGTAATCTGCGCTGCCGTTCGGCGCATAGGCACAAACAACAGTCAGAGCCCGTCCCCCCACACGTAGGCGAAGGGAGGCTACCCTCTCGTTCACCGGGGTGAACCCCAACGTACAGGCACCAAGATGGGGGGCAACAAGTATGCCCACTCCTGCTCGGCGCCTCTCACCAGGGGCAACTCCAGAGTGGAAGAGTGTCCAACCCCTCTCAAGGAAACTGGTTCCAGAGCCAGAGCCATGCGTTGAGGTGAGTCCGACTATTTCTAGCCGGAACCTCTCAACCTCACACACTAGCTCAGGCTCCTTCCCCACCAGAGAGGTGACATTCCATGTCCCAATGGCCAGCTTCTGTAGCCGAGGATCAGACCGCCAGGGTCCCCGCCCTCGGCCACCACCCATTCCACAATGCACCCGACCCCTTTGGCCCCTCCCACAGGTGGTGAGCCTATGGGAAGGGGGACCCACGTCTCCTCTTCGGGCTGTGCCCGGCCGAGCTCCATGGGTGAAAGCCCGGCCACCAGGCGCTCGCCAACGTGCCCCTCCTCCGGGCCTGGCTCCAGAGTGGGGCCCCGGTGACCCGCGTCCGGGCGAGGGAACATTGTTTCCATTTATATTACTCATCATAAGGGGTCTTGTGGGCTGCGCTTTGTCTCGTCCCTCACCTAGGACCTGTCTGCCTTGGGTGACCCTACTAGGGGCATAAAGCCCCTGACAGCATAGCTCCTAGGATCATTGGGACACTCAAACCCCTCCACCACGGTAAGGTGGCAGCCCATCGTCAGCATAGAGACTAATTTTATGTTCTGTGTTTCTACCCTTTATGCCTTTAATATCAGCACTTTGCCTTATTGCTGCTGCTAAAGGTTCAATAAAAATAGCAAATAATGCTGGTGAAAGCTCTTTTCACGGACGCGCGCAGCCGAACAGCAGAGCAGCAGGAAGCCAGAATATTCTAGCTTCTGCTGCTTGCTGCGTCGCAGCAACCACTCGGGAGACTCTGCTATGTGATGACGCAACGACGACGGGACGTTCTGTGGACGAAAACAGCATCCGGTAGGAAAACCTGGCATTTTTAAAGTTGCTGCTGTCCACTCGAGCGTTCATCACCCCAAACATAAAAAAAACATTTTAATCTCAACAAAGACTTTTGCAGCTGCAGTTCGGCTCGTAGAAAACCCACTCAAGTGTTAACGAGGCTGACGTGAAGCTGATTTTATCTGCTCGGTGCACAGAAAAACAACACTATCTGACCGGGAAGGGAGCCACACGCTGCTCCCACTGCGCCTCTGCAGTGGAAACAGACATCTGTTGACAAGCAGCAAACACAGAGCATTGGGAGCATTTTGATGCGTTCAGTGAGGACCAGGCATGACAGCTAAATCACCATTCCAGTGTCAAGCTTTAGGAGTTTTACCATTGATAATAAACTTGCTCATTATAAAGGTTGCTGTTATAAAAGACAATTGATAAACTTTACTGTTGCTAAAAATCCTTGAAAATTAAAAAAACACATGATTGGTAATAATACAGGCAAACCTAATACAGGCAAACCGCCTGTTATTGAGAAGGAGGCATTTATATTTCATAATTATTTTTACGCCGGATGTCCTTCCTGACGCAACCACAGACTTCTGTGTGGAGCAGAGAGCTGCTATCTATGGCTCCCGGAGGAGCAGATGGTGGGGGTTAAGGGCCTTGCTCAAGGGCCCAGAGTGGAGCAAATGAGGGTGGAAGCAAGTGTGTTTCACCATTCCCACCCACCATTTTGATGTCATGAGTACCAGGAGTTGAACCGGCAATCTTCCAATCACAGGCCCACCTTCTCTAACCTCTGAACCACCACTCCCACAATAATGATTTAATACAGTGTACATTTTAAATGAGAAGATATTTATGATGAACTACAAAAACCTAAAAATGACTCATTCACAGAGATATTTGGAGGGTTTTGTGTGGGGGGTGGGGATCACAAGTTAAACAGAGACATTCTTTTGATATAGTTTTGTTCAAATATGCCTATTTTAGTATCCTGTTGCATGCTCTATAACCCACGCCGAAAAAAAAAGAAGTTAAGTCTGGTCCTCTGGACATTTATACAATTCTTTGTTTGTTAAACCTGTCCAGAGGACCAGACTTAACTTTTTTATGTGCCTATTTTAATGTTAATATTGTTTATTTCCAAAAACTAAAGCAACAGAAACAGCAAATTATACCAGGGTATCCGATCATTCTCAATCAGTTCATCTGGACAGTTTCTTTTTAGTAGAAACGTTTCACCCTCACTCCAGAGGGCTTCGTCAGTCAGAGTAGTCTCAGCACACTGAAGTTAATGAAGGTTACCTGCTACTTTGGACATGGCTGCCTGCCTGGGAGGAGTCGACGAGGGACAGGACAGCCTCCAGAAACCATCTTGGCTACAGCAAACTGGTTGGTCCACTTAAGTTGTTTACTTGGTGGGGTAACTTCAGTGTGCTGAGACTACTCTGACTGACGAAGCCCTCTGGAGTGAGGGTGAAACGTTTCTACTAAAAAGAAACTGTCCAGATGAACTGATTGAGAATGAGCGGATTTGATACCTGGACTATTGAGCATGAACTTTCTTATACCAGGGTATATACAGAAATTCTTGAGTTAAATTTAATACCTTTTAATACCTTTTTAATACCATCACAATTTTTTTTAATACCATCACTACACTGAGCTGCAACCACAGCGGCAAACTCTTGTACAAACCGGATTCCAAAAAAGTTGGGACACTAAATAAATTGTGAATAAAAACTGAATGCAATGATGTGGAGGTGCCGACATCTAATATTTTATTCAGAATAGAACAAAAATCACAGATCAAAAGTTTAAACTGAGAGAATGTATCATTTTAAGGGGAAAATATGTTGTTTCAAAATTTCACAGTGTCAACAAATGCCAAAAAGTTGGGACAAGTAGCAAAAAGTGGATGGAAAAAGGAAATTGAGCATATAACGAACAGCTGGAAGACCATTTAAGACTCATGCTCTGAAACTTTTCTGCATCATTCATATTACTGTCCTTATTTTCAGTTCTCAGACTACCTGGAATCACTGAATCTTATCAACACATCTGGATCTGCCCATCACAGCGACTTTCATTGTTTTTGGGCTCTGAATGATCGTGTCTTCATCAACGTTTCACATGGTTCAATTATGGGGGCAAAATGTCACACTGTTAACTCCTGTAATTACACATCACTGACAAAGAAGTCAAGTAAATGCCTGATATTAATGTTGTTATTGATCTCAGGGATTCAGCCAAACCCAGGGCCAATCACTAACTACTGTACACCTAATGAGTTTAAAAATATTTCAGGTCTCCGTTTTCTGCATGTAAACGCTCGTAGCCTTCTAAAAAAACTTGATGAATTGAAAATCCTAATCACTTCTTCTGGGGCAGATGTGATCGTTATCTCTGAAACTTGGCTCAAAAAATCTGTTTTGAAAAATGACCTGGCAATCAATGAATTTAAGATCTATCGTTGTGATCGTAATACAAGGGGAGGTGGAGTCGCTATTTACATCAGAGATTCTTTGGCTGCCAGGATTGCATCTAAAAAAACAATCGCAAACCAGTTTGAGGCTTTAGCTGTGAACATCACTTTGAAAGGAGGTCAGCCCTTAACTGTTGTTGGATGTTATCGTCCCCCCTCCGCAACACCTGAAGCTCTGTCTTCCCTGACTGAATTCATAGGAAATTTAAAACACAATGAGATTGTTATGGCTGGAGATTTCAACATTGATTGGAATGAGTCGACCCCCCTCTGTGATAAATTCAAGGAATGTTGCCTATCTCTCAATCTAACACAACTTATCGATTCTCCCACCAGACCAAACATAAAATGTCCTGAAAAATCTTCTACCTTAGATCTGTTTTTCACAAATGCTCCTCACAAATTTCCTGGTATAGGTGTATTTGCTAACGTTTTGAGTGATCATTCCGTAATAGCAGCTCTTAGATCTACTAAACTTCCACCTGCTAAGCCCAGAATAATTCAAAAAAGGGATTTGAAACGTTTCTGTGAACAGTCATTCCTTTGGGATCTATCCCACTTTGATTGGCAACATATCCTACAAATCAATGACGTGAACACCGCTTGGAACTATTTTCATGGTAGTTTCATTTTCTTTGTAAACAAACACGCTCCTTTCCGGCAGTTCAGGATAAAGGGCCGTGACAGCCCCTGGTTTACTCCTGAACTAGCTGATCTCCTGCACTGGAGAGATCATCTTTGGGCCGCAGCAAGAAAATCACACTCAGACACTGATTGGTTGAAATTTCGGCAGCTAAGGAATAAATGCACAACTGCCATCAAAGCCGCAAAACGTAACTACTTCTTATCTCAGACCTCCAAAAATCTAAATGATCCAAAAAAATTCTGGAAAACCATTAAATCTCTCTCAGGCACCCCCCAATCATCTGACCTCCCATCACAATTTCTTGTTGACTCTGTTCCTGTGTCAAATAAGCACGAGATCCTGAACTGTTTCAATAAACATTTTGTTGCTTCTAGTTCATTATTTGACACAGTTACAAACGGAAAATCAGCCACTTTATCTAATAATCAAACTTCTACAAATCAAATCCCTCCTACAAGTCAACCATCTGTTAATCACACCTTCTCTTTTTCTCCGTTCTCAGTCAGTGAGGTAAATAAACTGTTAAATGATCTTGATCCAAAAAAATCTGCAGGTCCAGATGAACTTCCACCTTATTTCTTAAGGCTGGCTGCTCATATCATCACAGTCCCTGTGACCCACATCTTTAATCTGTCCATAAGCCAAAACACCATTCCGGATGCTTGGAAAACAGCATTTGTTCTTCCTTTGCTGAAGGGAGGTGACCCCACCTCACTGAACAATTATCGACCGATCTCTAAACTCTGCATCTTAGCCAAGGTTCTAGAAAAACTGATAAACTCTCAGATCAAAAATTATCTGGACTCATTTAACATCTTACCTCTTCATCAATCTGGTTTCAGGAAAAAACATAGCACAACAACTGCTTCTCTGAAGGTTCTGAATGATGTTGTTGAAGCATTGGATGCTAAGGACTATTGTGCTGCACTTTTCTTAGACCTGTCTAAAGCTTTTGACACTGTGGATCATAACATCCTGTGTCATAAGCTCTCAGAAATCGGTTTCTCTGATCACACCATCGGTTGGTTTTCTAACTATCTTTCCAATCGGAGGCAATGTGTTCAACATAACGGTACTTCTTCCAGCTATTTAACAGTTAAAAATGGTGTACCACAAGGCTCAGTTTTAGGACCCACTCTCTTTACAATCTACATAGCTAATGTAGGTCACTGCATCCCTGATGCATCCTTACATTTCTATGCTGATGATACAGTTGTTTACTGCCGAGCTAAAACAGTTGCTAAGGCTTTCCAGTTACTGCAATCTGCTTTTGACATCATCCAGTCAGATTTGTTCCGTCTCAAACTTGTCCTAAATGCTGATAAAACAAAAGGGATGTTTTTTTCAAATAGGAAGGCGGTTCCAGCAGATCCTCCTCTGATTTTATCTTCAAATGGTGTCCCTATTGAGTTTGTTGATTCCTATAAATATCTGGGTATCCTGATTGATTCACATCTCTCTTTTAAACTCCACGTGGAAAACCTAGTGAAGAAACTGAAAGTTAAACTGGGTTTCTTTTTCAGAAACAGATCATGTCTATCACTGAATGTCAGGAAACGCCTTGTGTCTGTGACTTTCCTTCCCTCCATTGATTACGGTGACATTCTCTACATGAATGCTCCTACAAGCACCCTGCGGATGTTGGATGTTGTCTATCATGGTGCACTAAGATTCATAACTGGTTGTGATTATCGTACCCACCACTGCACCCTGTATTCACTGGTTAACTGGACATCATTAACCTCACGCAGACTCTTCCACTGGTACATTTTCATCTTTAAATCACTTCTTGGTCTGCTGCCCTCATACATCTCCTCCTACATGTCTTTGCGTGAGTGCAGCTACAGTGTGCGCTCTCAGGACATGATTACCTGCAGTGTTCCGTCAGTGAGGACTGAACTTGGAAAAAGGGCCTTCTCCTACTCCGCTCCTGCTTCATGGAATATCTTACAAAAAGATCTGAAGCTCTCGACCTTGACTTCTCTAAATGGTTTTCAGAATCTGTTGGAATCCTGGCAAAAACCAATGCAGATTTGTTCCTGTCTTTGATTTTATACGTCTACCTTATAATGTTTTGCTAGTTTTTTGATACTTTGTTAAAAAAAAAAAAAAACTTTCTTTTGTTTTTTTCTCTCTTTTGTTTTCTATTGTTTATTGTTTGTTTGTTTATTGTTTATTGTTTAAGGAAATTCTACCACTGCTGTTCATTGTTCTTTAGTTTTAGCAGGTCGCTTTCGTAAATGAGCCCATGAGGTTCAAAAGATTTACCTGACTAAATAAAGGTTGAATGAAAAAAAATTAACACTAATTAGGTCAATTGACAACATGATTGGATATAAAAAGAGCTTATCAGAGTGTCAATGTCTCTCAGAAGCCAAGATGGTAAGAGGATCACCAATTCCACCATTGTTGCACAGAAAGATAGTGCAGGAATACCAGAATGGTGTTACCCAGCGTAAAATAGCAAAGACTTTTAAGTTATCATCATCAACCGAACTTACATTTCCCCATGATGGTTCTGGAAGCTCTGTCGGCCCTCGGCGGCCCTCAGCGAAACTATTTTTTAAATTCAGCTGATTTGACCATTACGTGCATTTATTAAGGAAAAGTTCAGCTGAGACACACCTTTACTATAATGTCAGCAAACAGATTTTTTTAGGTGTTTATCTTGTTAAATTTTAAAGAAATGCAGCATTTCCGCTTGCTGCGCGTCCACGCTTCACAGAACTGAGGAAGCGACACTATCATATTTTTTATTCAGCTGATTTGACCATTATGTGCATTTATTAAAGGGGACCAAAGATGCAAAATTCACTTTTTAATGTTTTTTTTTTACTCAACTTTGGTTATGTACTTCTTAAAAAAACAGTCCTAGGGCCAAAAAAATGCACCCAGTGGTATATTTACTCTAAGTATATTTATTTTTCAGTGATATAAATGTCTCGTTTTCAAATCGTCAATGTGACGTCACAAGCTGCAGGACAATCCCCCCCCCCACCACACCTTGAGTCCAGCCCCTCACCTAGCAACCCCTGGTGATGCTCCACCCACTTCAGTATAAAAGACGTCACGGTTGTTTTTCCTGAGTTCATCTCAGCACAATGGCTCCTAGAGTTCGATGTTTCGTTGTTGTTAAAATGCAGTACCGCCAATAACTAATTATCTATCAACGGAAAAACTTATTTACGAGCTCTTAAATCAACCGGACGACTGCTCACGGACCATATCCAGTCAGCGCCGGATGTGGTCCATGAAAAAAGCGGTCCCCGCTAGAGAGAGCGTGTATAGCAGTTAGCAGCCAGTGTGTTACTCTGCAGCCTTATTGCTTGTTTTCGAAGAGTCAAACGAAGAGTTTTTAACATGGAGGGTGAACTTATGGATGTTTCTCAGCGGCCTACGCGACGCGTCAGCGCCTCATTTGCCCTGCCCAAAATGACGTCTGCCTCTGGGTCTGACTCAGGGTCCCCTTTGGAGGGCGGAGTTAATGTAAACAGATTTTTGAAGGGCGTGGCCTTATCATAAACAGCTCGTTCAGAACGGAAGTCAAAAAAGGCACAACTAGAAAGGGGATATTTTATTATCTAAGAATTATTTTGTGCATTACATTGAATGAACATGGTCTGGATAGCCCACAGACATACCATATAAATTTATAAAACCAATATTTGGCCCCCTTTAAGGAAAAGTTCAGCTCAAACATAACTTTGCTATAATTTTCAGCAAACAAATAATTGTTTTTATGTGTTAATTTTGTTAAAGTCCTTCTGTGCACGCTCCTGTGGCCATTTGGTAGCCAATCCATTTTTGGCAAAACACCGGCCCACATTTCCGGGTTGTCAGCGGTGACGCGTAACATACGCGACTCGTCAGCAGTGACACATAATAGATGCGACTTATATGGCAGTGCGACATGTTTATGGATTTTTCCACTTTAGTGGACATAATTGGACTGATGTGACTTATACGGCAGTGCAACGTTTATGGCGGAAAATATGGTAGACTGATTTTGTGCTCTATGTTCTTAAATTTTATGCCTTTAATTTCTGTAGTTTGCCTGATTGCTGCAGCTAGCGGATCGATGAAAATAGCAAACAGTGAGGGAGAGCGTGAACATCCATGCCTGGTGCCCCTTTGCAGAAGAAAGCTAGAAGATATTTGATTATTTGTCCTAATTTATGCTGGATGGGGAACTGTATAATATTTTAACCAGTTTATGAAATAATTTCCAAAACCAAATTTATGCAAGGCTGCAAAAAAAAAAATCCATTTAACTCTATCAAAGGCTTTTTCTGCATCTAGAGGGAATATTGTACAGTAGTTTCAATGGGCCTCATGCAAGAACATGTTCGTATATTTATCCTAAATTTCTCTTACTTTTGTTCGTACGAAGCGTACGTACGAACATGCCACGTCAGATTCAACAAACTCTTCTATCCTCAGGAAAAGTGTGTAAATGAGCTGCGTACATATAATGAATTCCACCTGTTCTATCCACCTGCGCGTGCACGCGGAGAGGTTATTTACATAATTCCCACCCCTCAAAACACCAAATAAGGCTATGTTTCCTGCGAAGTGTCCGTTCATAAAAATGACA
>JBBPBX010024340.1:0-16917 GCA_038048925.1 Garcialebias charrua | reverse complement strand
GTCATGTAGATGTTCTTGTAGATAAACCGAGACTAATTTCTCCAAAACTTTAGCGAGGAAGGGAAGGTTGGAAATGGGTCTGTAATTTGCCAGGTCATGAGGATCGAGGGTAGGTTTTTTAAGAAGAGGTTTAATTATAGATGACTTCAAGACAGGGGAAATATGACCAGATTGGAGAGACTGATTAACTATAGTGGTGATAAGTGAACTGAGAGAGGCAATGTTAGCCTTGACCAGGACTGTTGGGAAGGGGTCAAGAGCACATGTGCAGGGTTTCATGGCCCTGACAGTGGCTTCAACTTCCTTCACACAGACCTCTGGGAAAAAGCTGAGGGGAGGAGGGTTCTCAAGCTGTACATTTGCAGCCGGAGAAAGGGCAGGGGGTGAAGAGGTGATGGCTGATCTGATTTTTTGGATCTTGTTTTGGAAAAAGGAGATACATTTATTACAAAGATCATTAGTGGAGTCAGTGAGTGATGTTGTTCGTGGCTGAAGGAGGTGAGTGATGGTTGAAAAAAGTATTTTGGAGTTACCAGGGTTATCAGAAATTATAGATTTTTTGAAGGACCTAGCATACATCTTACGATGCTCTATATAAGCTAGCTTGTGAGCTAGCAGACCAGAAGCCAAGAAGCGTCTCTCAAGCACTCGACCAGCTGTCTTCATTTTCCTCAGCTCTGGGGTAAACCAGGGAGCTGAGCGTGAAAAAGCAACTGTCCTCTCTCTGACAGGAGCATGTTGGTCTAAGATGCTGGAGAGGCTGATGTTGTAGAAGTCCACTGCATTGAGGGAAGCTGGAATGGAGACAGGAACGAGGACCTTAAGATCAGCTGCTAGAAGTTCAGGGTTGATATTTTTCAGATTTCTAAAAGAAATCTGTCGCTTTGGTTTGATGGTACTGTTCAGGAAAGGAAGCTCCATATAGATGACTTTGTGATCGGATACACCCATGTCATATGCAGAGAGATGATGCACAGTTAGAGAGTTTGTAATGACTAAGTCCAGGGTGTGGCCACGAGAATGTGTTGGAAGCTTGACATGTTGTTCCAAGTCCATACAGTCCAAAAGTTGAAGGAATTCAGCAGCTAGATGATTAGTAGGTGTATCAACATGAATGTTGAGATCCCCGAGTATGAGTAAGTTAGTGGTTGTATTGACAGAGTCTCTGACATTTCAGCAAAAAAGGAAGGATGAGATTTAGGGGGCCTATAAATGAGGAGCACTTTCATTGAGTTTGGTGTTTTGGAGGAGAAAGCCAAACACTCAAAGGAGGACAACTCAGACAGAGTCACAGGTAAAAGGTCCAGATGGTCTTTAAAAATGACGGCTAGACCACCGCCACGGCCTAAACTCCGTGCTCTCTGGAGATATTTATATCCAGCAGGACATGCCTCATTGAGAGCAGAAAAACTGTTCGGCTGATGCCAAGTCTCTGTAAGGCACATAATATCCAAATCCTTATCCAGAATGTGCTCCTGGATGAGGCTTGCTTTATTAGTCAAGGACTGCACATTGAAAAGTTCTATTTTAAGGTAAGGGAAGCCATGTGTTTTTTAATAGGCTTGAGAAGGTTAAAATCCACTCCACGTTTTCCATCCTGCGCTCGAGAAGACGCCGGAACTGCTGTAGTCACAGCAGGACTACAAATCCCATGAGCCACAGTGCTCTGATGACGTGAGCGCCATGCGCCAGAACGCCCAGCTGACCAAATGGCCGGTATGGAGGACCCAGTCCAATTAAAAATATGCTTTCTCCGGGAGCTTCTGTGGACATACGGAGGACGTCGAAAAAGACCCAGCCTTTTGATGACGGCAACGTCCAGAGGATCCAGATGGACATTGCAGTTATTAAGGCTCAACAGCTCTCCAGCAGAGTAGCTTAGCATCATGCTAGCTGAGGAGGGAGACACGGCGTCACACAGTAGCAGGAATATAAAATAGCAGAGTCCCCCGAGCAGCAAAAAAAATCATCATCCGAAGCCACAATTTATCCACAACAGTGACTAAAGTTGTGGGAAAAAATAATCCAGACGGAGAAGCGGCAAACAAAACAACGCCAGCGTCCTCTCAGCCTCAGGTAAGACACACTGTATATGAAAAAAATATATATAATAAATAAAAAAATTGTGTTAATTGGTCTTCCAGCAGTTCGTTATATGCTCATATTTCCTTTTTCCAGCCACTTATTGCTACTTGTCCCAACTTTTTGGGGATTTGTTGACACTGCAAAATTTTGAATCAACATATTTTTCCTTTAAAATGTTACATTTACTCAGATTAAACTTTTGATCTGTCATCTATGTTCTATTACGAATAAAATATTGACATTTGCCATCTCCACATCATTGCATTCAGTTATTCACAATTTGTTTAGTGTCCCAACTTTTTTGGAATCCAGTTTAGGGCTGGGCCATATCATATCGTTCACGTCAATATCAGTAAAAAAAAAAGCTTGCCCCGGCAAAAAAAACGATATCATGATATGCTAATTTCATTACGTAATACTTCAGGGCGCCCCGCCCCCTTAACAACAGAGTGCGCTGAACGACCAAACCAAACTGTGCACCCCCCATCTACCGGTCGGTACTGGTGTAACGCTAATTAGTTGCGCGCAATACTAGCTAGCTAAAATGCTAAAAACAAATAACGCGCATCTCAGCCGTCTATTTTTGGGCCCCCTCGCTTGCCATACTCTCCATCCAGCTCTAAATTGCAGGTACAGACAGCTCAACTGTCTCTCCCTCCCCCACCCCGCTCTGAGCTGCTGGTGCGGGCTGCGTCTTCCCCACTCTAAACTGTTGTTACAAACACGTGCAGCTCAACTGTCTCGAGTTCCACAGTCAGAGGCAGGTGATCAAAGACAGATCAGTCAGAGAAATGAATCATTCCTGCAGGGACAGAAGAAGCTGAAACACCAACGAGCTTCAGGGTCAGCTGATCACCTTGTTACAAGTTCTTGAAGTTCTAGCTCATTTAAAGGCAACATATATTTTGTTTTATGTTACGTTTATGCTCAACAGATCTTAAGCTTCATTTTATTTAGTTTTTTTTAAGAAACTACACCTGCACTTTAGTTTTTGTGGTTGTTTTTGTTGATCTATATTTTGTGAAGACTTTTTCTATCTAAATAACAGAAGGATCATTTTTATTTTCATACATGGACTGAATACTTTACTAAATAAAGTAATTTCAGTAAAATTACCCCTTTGTTTTTATTTTATATAATACTGCAAAGCAACATGTTAAGTTAATTTTGTCAAATAAATAACTATGATTTCTGCTTTTTTTTTGTTATATCACAAAATGTATCGTTATCATCAGAATGCTCTGAAATATCACAATATAATATTTGAGTCATATCGCCCACCCCTAATCTGGTTTGTACATGGAGTATTGCAAAATAATGTAAAAAAAAAAATCAGATTTATTTTTTTACAGCTAGAGGTACCGGTACTTAGCAAAAGTACACAGTACACTGCAGAGCTATTCAACTAGCAGCCCGCCTGAGGCTCAGTGGGATTAACCTGTATAAATAAAGGTTGAATGACTTCAATTCGGCCCACTTTTATTGTCCCTCCTTTGGCTAATTAAAAAAAGTTTCTTTTGGTTCTGGGTTTGAGGTTCTGTTTATTGCATTTATGAGTCAATGCAATAAATAAACCCATTTAAAATGTAACAGATCATTGTAAACTTTGGTTTATGATTTTAATCGTTGGATGTCCGGCCCCGGAGCTGTTGGCTTTCAGAAACTGTGGCCCCCTGAGCAGACTTGTTGAAAAGCCCTGGTATACTGGGCACATGATTGTAGTTAAAGTACACAATATACTGTGTACATGACCGTAGTAAGTACACAGAAAAGTGTTCGCTAATGAAGAGTTGCAGTTCTAAGACTTTAACCTGCACCATGAAGAATAACGGTTCCTGAAGAAGGAGACTGATTCTATCAACTTCTCTTATTTACATTGGTGTTATTTCAGTGTTTCAGCTGAGGGTTGTCAGATATATTAAAAAACACAGGAAAACACACAGGAAGACCGTTCAAGAGCATAAAAAATAATAATAATTATACCGCCATTTCTCCCCTACTTTTATCATTTCATTCCAAGGGATTATATTTAAAGGATTTCAGATCACGTAGTCATTTATTACTACCGTACTTGCCACCGTACATGTCGCACCGCCCTATAAGTTGCATCAGTCCAAAAATGTCTAAAAAAGTGTGGGGGGGGGGGTTGCTTCGCCGTATAGGTCGCATCTATTATGCATCACTGCTGACAACCCAGAAATGTGGGCCAGTGTTGTGCCAAAAATCGATTGGCTGCCAAATGGCGGCCGCAGGAGCGTGCATGGGAGGACTTTAACAAGAATTTAAAGTGCGACTAAACCCAAAATTAACTTTTTTTAGCTGATAAACTCCCTAGAATGTGTTTAAAATGTTATCTAGCACTATGGCTGTGTTTATTCTCACATAATTGTGCATATCTGTGTAAATTGGCAATATTTGGCAATATTTGGTCTAAAAATGTGTTTACGGTAGTTCTATGGGTTGAACTGGTGGATTACACCTTAATTTTCTTATTTGTGCAAACGCTCATGTGTGACATGTCTGCTCATGTGTGATGTCACACAGGTGGTTCAAGCAGAGCCAATCCCCTGCAGAGATGAGAAGTGCATACCTTATATGGAAGTGCTGCATTTCACTCCTGACAAGCGGTTTTATTTTTCTTTTCATTTTCATTGTTTTAGGCCTTTGGTTTTGGATGGAATGGGTGGAATAGATAAATACATCTACATGTTTATTCTTTGTTGTTGCTTGGTGTATGTTGTTGGCTAGAGGTTTAATTTGTTTTAGGTTGTTGCAGGTGGAGGCGTGAACAAAAGCACAACTCTACCTCCACCCTTCCTTGTCTCTCGACACGCCCATTTTCAGGGAGATTTTGGAAGGAGTTACCGTCTCAACCTGGGTTTAGTCTCACTTTAACATGAACACTTAAAAACAATTATTTGTTTGCTCAACATTATAGTAAAGGCATTTCTCCGTTGAACTTTTACTTAATAAAACACTAACGGTCAAATCAGCTGCATTTCACTTGGCGATGCGGTGAAATGCAGCTGATTAGACGTTTTCTATGGCAAGCCAAGTGTCTCATTAATAGCCACTTTTACCTATTGAGACACTTGCCTTGCTATATTAGTCGAGGGCCCTCCAGTGGCTGAACATGGTAGTGTTCAATATTTTCCATGTCAGAATGAATAAAATCGTCAGATCTCAGGCAAAAATTGGATTATAAATATGGAATAAATCGCTTCACTGTATAAGTCGCAAGTATGCCAATTCATGCAAAAAGCTGCAAGTTATACAGCGGAAGGTATGGTATTTGTTATGGTATGGTATTTGTTATATATGAACATTTATTAAATTTATCACAGTACAGATCTACTTATTTTTTTATTAACCTTTATTTAACCAGACAAATCCCATTGAGATCACAGATCTCTTTTGCAAGAGAGGCCTGGACCTGAAGGCAGACTAACATGCATGTTTTTGGTCAAGTGTAGCTCATCCAAACTGACACCTTGTTGAAATATCGGGTAGAATTAAAAAAAATTATATATTTATGATAAACTACAAACACCTGAAACTGACTCTCAGAAAACTTGATGAGTTTAAGGTAAAAAAATTTAAGTGAAACAGACACATCTCTGCTATGATCTGAGGCAGATACATGTCCATCTTTAAGCCTTAATATTTGTTTTAGAAGTACTAAATCAGCAGAAACGGCCTCACTCATCGTGACAAAAACTAACGCGCTCCCGCAACGGTGCACGTCTCTCTCGCTAATTCTTGGACCTAGATTTCGGTAAAGTGTTGCACATGTCTGTATGAAGAGGACGCTCCTAACACTTTCTCTTCCTCTTTAGGCTTTTCCCCTCTTCAGGGGTCGCCACAGCGAGTCATCCTCCTCCACCTCACTCGGTCCTCTGCATCCTCTGTCCTCACTCCAACTACCTCCATGTCCTCTCTAACTGCATCCATAAATCTCCTCTTTGTCTTTTTCCTGGCAGCTGCATTTCTAACATCCTTCTACCAATATACCCACTGTCCCTCCTCTGGACATGTCCAAACCATCTCAGTCTGGCCTCCCTAACTTTATCTCCCAGTTGTTCAACATGTGCTGTACCTCTGATGATCTCATTCCTGATCTTCTCCATCCTTGTCACTCCTAAGGAGAACCTCAACATCTTCATTTCTGCCACTTCCAGTTCTGTCTCCTGTCTTTTTGTCCATGTCTCTGTCTCCAGACCATACAACATAGCTGGTCTCACCACTCTCTTGTAAACTTTTCCTTTGACCTTTGCTGACACCTTTTTGTCACAAATCACTCCTGAAATTTTACTCCATCCTGCCTGGACTCTCTTCTTCACCTCTTTACCACACTCCCCATTTTCCTGGACAGTGGACCCCAGTACTTGAAGTCCTGCACCTTTGACCTCTAATCCTTGTAGCCTCACTGTTCCACCTCCTCCCTCTCATTCACACACATGTACTATGTCTTACTACGGCTGACTTTCATTCCTCTTCTTTCAAATGCATACCTCCACCTCTCCAAGTTCTCTTCCACCTGTTCCCTGTTCTCACCACAGATCACAGTATCATCTGCAAACATCATAGTCCATGGGGATTCCTGCCTGACCTCATCTGTTAGTTGGTCCATCACCAAAGCATACCATACTATACCATTCTATTTATAGAGCACTTAAAACAGCAACAAGGCCAACCAAAGTGCTGTACAAACAGACAAAAAAAGGCAACACATAAGCAACATACAAATTGGAGTAAAATCAGAACATAGACATAAAAACGCTGCAGATAAATATAACGACTAACCTGTGTGAAGCAAACAGGTTCAAACACAGAGCAAACAAGAAGGGGCTCAGAGCCGATCCTTGATGCACACCCACCTCCACCTTGAAGCCATCCGTCACCACTACAGCACATCTCACCACTGTCCTGCTGTCCTCATACATGTCCTGCACCAGTTTAACATACTTCTCTGCCACTTCAGATTTCCTCATGCAATACCACACCACCTCCCTCGGCACTCTGTCATATGCTTTTTCTAAATCCACAAAGACACAATGGAGTTCTTTCTGACCCTCTCTGTACTTCTCCATCAGCATTCTCATAGCAAATATGGCATCTGTGGTGCTCTTTCTTGGCACAATGGGACTAACCTGTATAAATAAAAAATTGAATGAATGAATAAATAATGATTTTACTTCCTTGTTAACTCATTTGTCAGCCATCTTTTCGCACAACAAGTGATCCTACTCGGTTTTGAGCGCATGAAGCTTAAGTCTCATGAGACAATGTTTTATCAGGGCACCTAAAAAAAATCCCGTGACTTCTACGAACGAGACCTGATCATGTCTGTGGGAATTTAAAAAGGGTCTGGGAGCTTTAAGTCAAGGCTTGGACTGAAGAGGTCATCTGAGCCCTGATCTACATCCTGTTGATCATCTGTGGAAGGAGCTTAAACATGTTCCTTTGGTAAAATTATTTTCAACAATTTCTAGTCAATTGTTAAATTGAAAAAATATGGTATTAGAGTACCCTGATGCATGCTCAATAATCCAGGTAGAAAAATCCCAAAAAGCTAAGTCTGGTCCTCTGGACATTAAAAAAACAAACAAAAAATAAAAAAAAAGCAAAAAAACTGTAGAAACGTTTCGTCTTTCGTCCGAAAGTCTTCCTCAGTCTGAGAAGCTGTGTTCAGCTCAGTCTTAAGCCGGGTACCCACTGGACCCGTTTCGGGCGGCGGAAGCGGCCGGTTTACATTGAAAGTCTATGTGGAGACGCGTCGAGGCACGGCGTATCGTGAAGCGGCGCATTTTGAGTGTTTGAAGCGGCGCTTCAGCACGCGACAGTTCCTTTCCGCGCACGCGCGGTCTGAAGCAACCTATACGTCGAGCTGCGTCTGATCGACAAGTTGATATTTTGCGGCTCGACGCGTCGCAGCAACCAATCGGGAGAGACTCTGCTATGTGATGACGCAACGACAACGGGACTTTTTTTGGACTTTTTAAACTTACCCCATCGAGCCTCCATGAATTGGAACCAGACTCCGGTAAGAAACTTGACATTTTTACAGTTGCTGCTGTCCGCTCCAGCGTACGATCACCCCAAACATAAAAAAAACGTTTTAATCTCAACAAAGACTGTCGGAGATGCAGTTCGGCTCGTAGAAAACCCACTCCAGTAGTAACGAGGCTCACGTGCTGCTGATTTTATCTGCCAGCAGCATGAAACACAACAACTCCACCCGGAAAACGAGCTAGACCCCCTCCTCTGCCTCCCCCCAGTGCGCGTCATCAGACGCGTCTTCAGTGGCTTTGTGTGAATGTGACAAGCGGCCAAAAGGGGGCGGCAGGAGCGTTCTGACAAGTTCGGTGGGTACCCGGCTTTATAAATAGCACCCTCCCACAGTGGATCAACCAGTTGGCTGACGACAGCCGAAACCAGCTGCTCACATGATCGAGGAGGACCATCAGCCTGACGATGGATCGTTAGCACCCTGATGGTTGTTTGCTATTCACAGAGGGCTGAGTGATACTAGCAATAACAGCATTGTAAGTGGGGGACAGTTGAACCCGAAGGCCTCCACCCCCGTTTAATGATGGTTTCTTTTCACAAAAGAATGGTATTAGAGGACCTGCATTACAGTGGGTATCTAGTTATTTAAAAGACAGAAAACAGTTTGTTCAAATTGAAGATGTAAGATCTAATTTAAAGGGGACCACAGATTCAAAATTCACTTTTTAATGGTTTTTGAACTCAACTTTGGGTATGTACTTCATAAAAAAACAGTCCTAGTGCCAAAAAAATGAACCCAGTGGTTTATTTACTCTAAGTATATTTATTTATCTTGGATAGAAACACTTCGTTTCCCACTTCCTGCGGTTTGTGACGTCACAAACCGTAGCCACAACCCACCTCAAACCTGAGTCCAGCCCCTCACCTAGCAACCCCTGGTGATGCTCCACCCACTTCAGTATAAAAGACGTCACGGTTGCCGAGCAGTTTAGGAGCTGACCCGGCGGTCATTTATTTATTCATTTATTTAGCCCCCGGGGGGCTAGGGGCTTGCCCTGCTCCAGCCACGCAGCACATCTTGAGTAAAACCAGAATGTTTTATTACCTTGTTTGAACTCTGTCTCGTTGAAACTGTGCACACACACACTCTCGCGGGGCGACAGTCTGTAACGTACAAGCACCACTGATCGATATACTTTTCAGATTAGCAACTTATTTAGTTTAAGAATACTTTTCACTTCATCAAAATCTAATCAAAACTTCAGCGTTCTAAAAGTAGGTGGTTGTATTTGTTTCTTATACGATGAAGGACTGCTTTTTGCATAACTGCCAGGTTGGCCGAGAGGTAAAGAACTGGACTGGCACCCGAAGGACCGGGGTTCGCTTCCCGGTCACGGCATTTTTTTTTAAGCCTTTTGTTTCGGAGAGATTTCATGTGTACAGCACTTTGTTGCAGCTGTGGTTGTTTTAAATGGCTTTATAAATAAAGTATAATTGTTATTTTTACGTTTTAGTTCAATTTTTAGCGATCGCTCCCAACACACAGCCGGGAGAAATAAAACGAGCAGACCGCCGGCGAAGACACCATCTGCGTGCGGGAGCTGCTGGGAGCTACTGGCTTTTGAGGTCCGGGGGTCCGGTCAGAGGTTGCCTCATGCGGATAAATTAACTGGAGACACTCTGTGAACTTTGTGTGTGTGTGGACTGAAGCAGCGATCGCTCCCAAAAGCGCCGCATGCAACGAGCGGAGCTAGCACCGTCCGCTCGGAGGAGGAAAAGCTATCATTAGCCTCGGAGGTGGGCTAATGCTAAAAGGAGCAGCAAATGGCGGCGCGCGCAGACGGCTTTCGGTAAGTTATCTTAAGCTAGCACTAACAGTAAGTCAAATGAGTAATAAAAAAAGAGCTAATTTTAAAACAACAACATATTAGAGATACTGGCTTTTACAGAGGGCGTAGTTAATGTAAACAGATCTTTGTAGGGCGTGGCTTTCAGACCTCATTATCATAAACCGGTCGTTTTGAACGGAAGTGAAATCTGGCAGAATTAGAAAGGGGATATTTTATTATCTAAGCATTATTTTGTGTATAAAATTGAATGAAAATGGTCTGGATAGCCCACAGATACACCACAAAAAATTATATGACCTACATTTGGTCCCCTTTAAGTAATGTATCATCTGGAGTACCACAGGGCTCTGTTCTTGGACCTAAGTTATTTATTTTATATGTAAATGATTTAATGAAGGTATCTAGTGTCCTTAAATGTATTCTTTTTGCTGATGACACTACTTTTTTTTGTTCAGGTAAAAACTTGGAACAAATGTTTGAGTTGATAAATTCTGAGTTTGTAAAAATACAGTATTGGTTTAAGTTAAATATGTTATCACTAAATCTAGATAAAACCAATTATATGATATTTAGTAAGAAAAAGCTAACGATTGATGCTCTTTTTAATATTGACGATTTTGAAGTATGCAGGGTAAGTGAGGTGAAGTTTTTGGGTGTAACTATTGATGAGAAGTTGTCATGGAAACAACACGTAAATTTTGTAAAAACTAAAATATCTAGGTCTATTGCAGTGCTATATAGAGTTAGAGATTTACTAAATGATAAGCACTATATTTGTTATACAATACAATTATACTCCCGCTCTTAATTTACTGTATAGATGTTTGGGGTTGAAATATGAGTGTTGGTATTAAATGTTTACTGACTAACTTTATCAATTTTTATGTTAAGACTTAATCAACACTTGTTAGTTACACACAATGTCTGGAGAAAACCTTTTTACCATACCACCATTTTATTTATAAAGCACTTTAAACAGGAACAAGTCCACACCAAAGTGCTGGACAAACAAACACGCAACAGGCAACACAGACAATGAAGTACAACACGAAAAACATAAAAACATTGCAGATCATAAATCAAACGATCCAATACAAATCAGCTGGCATTGAAAGCGATGGAGTAGTAGTGAGTTTTTAACCGGGATTTGAAAACCGAGAGGGAGGGGGCCTGTTTGATGAGCAGCGGTAACTCGTTCCAGAGTCTTGGTCCTGCTACAGAGAACGCCCTGTCACCTCTGCTTTTACTCATTTTAGTTTAGTATGTTTATGTTTATTAAACATAAACATAAACATTAGTTTAGTATCTGAATGATATTATGTGTTCATTAAAACTGACCATATAATTACTGTCAAGCTAACCTTGTAGTGAGGCAATTTTGCTTTGAGGGGCACTGGATATGTGGGAGAAGCAAGGGCCCTGCGTTTTCTCACATATTACTTTGTGGCCTTTTTGGCAAAAGATGCAACAGGCTAGTCAAATAAGAAATGTTATCCCTCACCCGTGCAAGGCACCGACTCACACTTAAAAAACATGTTTGTATTAAGATGTGAGTGAAGTCATCACGCGCACGCACGTACACACACATACACCCACAAGGTATAAAACAGTTACAGCGCACTTAGAGTCTTTGAGAGTCTGCCGCGGTCCTGATCAGATGCTCGGCTGCGTTGATGTATTCCGCCAAACTGTGAAGGCTCTCCCAGTTTGTGTCAAAAGGTGAGGGATAATGTATTTTACATCAATGCCTTGTGTGTGTTATTTGCTGTTTAATTTCTGTGGCGGAGTTAGTGACATTTCTCTAGCAGAATAACAGTTTGTTGAGTTGGACTTGTACACCTGAGGTGATGTACAACTGTATGTTTGTTTTTACTTTTTTACTTTTCCTGTCACAGACTTCTTTAATAAATGACAGATCATTATTTTTAATTAAGTCTGTGTGTGAGTTTTTTCCTAAACAATGTGTGCCTATCCTTCACGAGCCTGAAAGAATGATTTAAAATATGATAAAACATTAAACATTTGGGTTGTTGAAATGTCATAAAACAGGGGTACAGCATGCAAAACTGTAACCAAACCTATTTTTATTTTACAGAAGAGAGCCATAAGAATTATAGCAAGAAAACATTACTGCCATCCATCAAATGTTTTATTTTACGAATTGAAGTTGTTGAAGTTTTATGATTTGGTTGAGTATAATATTCTTTTAGTATTATACAAAGCTCAGAATTTCAATTTACCCTTAAATATCCAAGTGCTTTTTGTAAAAAGGACTAGTACTTAAAGCTCAAGGGAACAGATCTTTTTGTTATGCCACAACACAGAACCAGTTTAAAGAGTAGATCTACAGTACTTTGGTACAGGGAATAAGACTGTGGAATGGTTTGGAACCTGATAGTAAAATTAAAAAATCAATATCTATTTTTAAGAAAATTATTAAAACAACATTTTTGAACAAATATTCATAAATTAGATCATATGCAAATTACTATATATGGTATTGTGTGAGAAATCATTTATAATCTTATTTTTTTGTGATTGCCGTTTGAATTGATTGTATGAATTAATTTTGTTGAAGAAGAGGCAGATATAACAAGATTTTTTTTCTTCTTCTGCCTCCTTTCATTTCATGTATTTTTGATTTTATATTATGTTTTTTGTAAACAGTATTCTTGTTTTTTTATTTTTATTTGAAATGAATAAATTGCTTGATTGATTGATTGATAGTAGCTCCATTCTTTTTAATAAAAGGCCATTTTAATTAATTTAATTAATTTTTCTTCATTTTATTAGCTCAAAGTTATTTTTATGAATTTTGAAGGGTTTTCTTTGACAGAAAGGAACAAACACGTTTATCCATATCCGTATAAACATGAAATACATTCCTCATGTCGGGTTATGTTTCACAGACCTGCAGGTGTATCTGGAGCTCTGCGAGTCGCCTGATCTGCTTCTGGGTTTTCCACCCATGGAGGTGTGGTGGTAATTAGGACTTGGTGAACGTGAACTGCTTCTGGGTTTGTCCATCCTGCTGTTGTGGTAGTACATGCTGTTTGAACTGGACCTGGAGAGGCTCTCGGATCTGGTTTTCTGGTCATGGTGCTGGAATGTCTGTGCAGAAGACGACGGAAACCACTTGGCATCATCAGGAAAACTAAAAAGAGCAGAGGACAAGAGACCAGATGATTGACTGTGAAATGGTCCTGGAACGGTTCAATCATTTTAGATCTTTGAAAACACGCTTGCCTTTGAAATAGTGGTACTTGACCATCCCATTCTGGGTATCTGTGAAAAAATATAAAAATTACTGTTAAAATATTAAAGAATTTGAAAAGAAAAACATCTCTGCTTTAAAAGTGGACACAGTAGTTTCCACTTTAACGAAAACTCACCGTTTGCGGAGGAATTTGCAGTTCTCAAGATGAAGAGTAAAATTCTGATGGAAGATCCAATCCTAATACAACCACCAACAAATTAATGGGGGAAGAGTATTAGAACTTTAAAAAGAAGCCTTAGATGCAAGAATAATTTAAGTATTACAGCAAGGAGTCCTTAACTCACCTTAATATTGGCACACTGTTTGTTGCAAAGAGAACATGTATGTGGAAACGCTTCTGGAGTGGTGGCAGCATAGTCTTCCATCATGGCTGTTGGGGGCAGATCCTTGAGGAAAGACCCCTCAGCTAATGAACTGAATGGTTTCTGCAGCATTTGAGCATAGACTATTGGGTTTGGAACTGTCTGAGGTGCAACTGGTTGAACTGCACTGGTCCTGGGTCTTATAGATGGTAAAGGTTTAAAAGTAGGAAAAATCTGTGGCAAGGTTAATTTCCCCTGTCCCAGCTGCTTCAGCTGTTGGTAATGCTCTGTATGAAACTGCTGCTCCGGTTGTTGCTCTAGGTCCTCATTTTTCTTGGACTCAACATTTAACTCTTCTTGTTGATTTTGTTTTTGATCATTCAAACAAATATCACTGCTACTGTCAGGCACAAAGGTAGGTGGATCAGGATGTACGACATCACCTACAACACCAGATGGTTGGGGTTTTGGTGCTGAATGGTGTTTAAATGTTGCGTCTTTCAAAGAAAAGCACTGGGGAAATCTCAGGTCATTTTGCTTTTGCAGGCGTAACAAGTCAAATATTTTTTGCAAATTGTGGCTTGCTTGGGTCGGCGGTAGATCAGTTGGACCACTGGTTGGAAAAGCCGTGGAGTTCCTGATTGAGCTCAGACTGGTGGGAGAGTTTTTCCGGTCATATAAAGGCACCAAGGCACCAAATTTCACTTCTCCTGAATCTTTTAGCTGCAGTTCTTTACAGTGACTGCTTCCGTTGGTGTCCTTCGTTGGCAAATCATCGCTGCAGATGGTCCTGCTAGTCTCCTCCTCAACCTCTAAAGTTAATGTCCCACAAAGTCTTCCGTCTGTCTCTCCGCTGGGGCTAATATCTGAGGAATTATAATTTTGGCACATCTGGGTCCCTTCAGACGTAATCGTGTTGTCCAGTCCAATCGTACTTGCAATGGACTGAGGTTCAGGGCAACGTGCTGATGTACTGGTTTTCTTTTCTTTCTTTGTGCGCATATCTTGTAAGACAAGAGGCAGATTCTCAGGAGTGATCTGGTCTTCAGGGTAGAACAGCAGTTCTTCCAAGTCGTCTTTTTCAAGTCCATAACTCAGAAGGATCTTGGTAGCCATTTCAGGAGTATACTTGGTGCATCTGGATTCAGTTACAGTCTTGTCGTTTCCCCTCAAGCTTGTAACAGATTGAGTTTCATGTTCTCCTTCCCTGGAGAAGTTATTTTCGGTCTTGCTTGGATATCCTGATGAAAAACTTGCAATTGATTTAGAAGATTTATATTCGCCATTTGAGTTTCTATGTCCTTGGGAGGTTGAGCACATTGGATACAAAGTTAAACTTGTGCCTCTTGAGGTGCTGGTAAACTGAGTCCCCTGGCCAACAGGCGTTTGTCTCAACTCCTCCGTGGTTCTACTTAAATCTACAGAGCTCTTTATGGGTTCATCTGCTCCGGCCCCAGTAGGTTTGAGTTGTTGGTTGACTGGCAAAGCAAGAAGTGGTTGGATCGTTGTAGAAGACATGCCAGGCAAGTTGGACACAAGTCCAAGAACAGACAATGGGTTTTGAGTTCCCTTATCTGGTTCTGCTGTAAAAAGTCCAAACTGCTCTTGGACAAAACTTTGGGTTCCTGAGGAACACGAGTTATTCAGGGGATATGACATTTTTGGAGGGAAATGAAAAAAGGGCTTAGAGACAAATTATTGCTGCCAGAGCTGGGAACAGTAATGGATGGGCTTATTAGAGTTAGGTATCAAACCTGTGGCCCGGCTAATCGCAAGAACAATATTTATTTGTACTATCTGGGCTTTCAGGTGAACCAACAAAAAGGATCAAGACCACCCTTTAGTTTAGTAACTACTAATCTCCAAAAGTCCAAAATGGGAGAAGGGGGGGGGGGATTAGAGATTGCCGGAGTATGGGAGCTGGTGGAAAACTCCCAACAGAAAAACAAGCTGTAAAAGTAAGCAAACAGGATTATTTTATCAACTTTGGCTACTGAGGTAGGTATAAAACATGTTGTGCTACTCTTTGTTTTGAGCCTATTAAATGTCTTCTAAAGCAGGCATTTAAAAAAACAAAAGCAAAAACTTCACTGTGCAAGCAAATGTTGTGCATTAATTTATAAATAACTACAAATGTAAAAATTACAAGCAACTGGTATGTGAACTATGAATGTGCAAGCCCAGTGTAAAAATGACAGTTGACCTGAGCTGCCTAACCTCAATCAGAATTACTTTTATTTTGAAGGTTAACAAAAAAACAACCCCTCCACTGATAATCAGATGTATTCCACACCAGCTTTTTATTTATTTATTTGTAAGCACTTTAATAATAATAAATAATAATAATCATCATTTTATTTAAAAGCGCCTTTCATGACACCCAAGGACTTTAAGCGGGTTTAAACAACCATATGTACAAAGTGCAATACAGTTAGTCACTAAAATTCAAAACCTGTCAGAATACATAACAAATCAACATAACCTCATAATAAAAACAAAAAAACAAAATAAACCAAAATAAACTAAAATTAAAGTGAAAATCTACATCTCAGATAGTGTCAAAGCCAGGAGAAGAGATGAGTTTTAAGAAGTTATATAAAAACAACAGGGAAGAGGCCTTCGGCACGGTGGATCAGTTGGTAGAGCTGTTGCCTCTCAGCGAGAAGGTTGCAGGTTCAAATCCTGGTCTGGGATCTTTCTGGGTGGAGTTTGCATGTTCTCTCTGTGCGTGTGTGTTTTTTTTTTCCAGGTACTCCAGTTTCCTCCCACAGACCAAAAACATGCATGTTAGACTGACTGGTAACTAAATTGTCCCTAGACGAGAGAGAGAGTGAATAATTGTCTCGTTTGTCTCCATGTGTCCCTGTGATCGACCTGTTCAAGGTGTCCTCCACCTCTCCCACAGTGATGGCTGGATATCGATGGATGGCGGTGGCGTCTCAACATCTGTAGTGATGGATGTAACTGCAACCCTGTGTACATAATTTCGTTCCACCTTATGTACCATATGTCTCTGGGCAGAACGCCTCATCCCCAAAATGTCCCCGGGCGCTTTCAATAGCTGCCCACTGCACCACCTGGTGGTGGATGGGTTAAATGCAGACACTAATGTCGCCATTGCATGGAAACATACAGTGATGACAATGTGTAACATTATACGTGGTGCGAACGACAATAAACCTACTTGAACTTGATATGGACACCAGTGACCTCCACAAACCGAAAAGGAAGAAGCGGGTAAAAATGATGGATGGATGGAAGAGAAGAGGCCTCTCTGATGATCAAAGGAGTCACTTTACATTTAGGAGCAGCAGCAGAGAAAGTACGACCCCCTTGACATTTTCATTTAGTTTTCGGGGCCCTCAAGAGCATCTGGTCTCCTGACTGAGAGAAC
>JBBPBX010024339.1:0-39754 GCA_038048925.1 Garcialebias charrua | reverse complement strand
AACAATGTTCTTAATAATGTTTCCTTGTGTTTAGTTCGATCACAGAACAACCAACTGAGGTTTTATTTTTATTTTTTTCCTGCGAGGTCGAAGCTGTTCCACGAAGCGGACCGGCGGTTCGGATCTGGGTCCAGTGTCCACCAGGATGAACAACAGAGTCCAGTTCATTAAAGTTTGGTTAACGTGTTTTTAAAAGTGTTCAATTTAATTCTCAGTGTTTGTGACATGAGTTTGTGGTGTTGAATAAACAAATAAATAAAAAATCAACCTGGTGTCTTCATTTTCAGCAGCATGTTAGGCATGACGTAACGAGTCCAGATAGCTTCATTTAGCTCAGATAAATGTAAATATCTCCCACGCTAACATAAATACTGTTTATTATTGTTAAACTGTTAATATATAGCACATTTAGTATGTTATAGTGCAGCGTGACACGTGAAATGTCCGACTGCCTCGTTAACAGACAACTGGATCCAGGCAGCTGGCTCTCTTCCAACACAGATGCAGGTAAGGTGTAGAATAATTAAATATGAGAATCAAAATATATTCCATCAGCTATAGTTCAGAAAGTGGTGCGTGTGTCCACTGTCCAGTCCACCGCCATTGTTAAAATGCCGGCTGTCTGCGCGTGCGTGCTGCGTGCATGTGTTCAAACAAAAGCTCCACGGGAGATGTTTACATTATCAACGGGGGGTCAGCGAAAAACTTCCACCTTGAGAGCAGGATCAGAAAAGTATCGGTGTCATCGAGGGGGGCCAGCAGCGTCGTGTAGGCGATAAGCAAAGTCGCAAAGAGAAAGTAGCGGTTACACTCAAAATACGCGCCGTGTAAACTGGCCCTTAGGGCCAGTTTACACGGCGCGTATTTTGAGTGTAACCGCTACTTTCTCTTTGCGACTTTGCTTATCGCCTACACGACGCTGCTGGCCCCCCTCGATGACACCGATACTTTTCTGACCCTGCTCTCAAGGTGGAAGTTTTTCGCTGACCCCCCGCTGATAATGTAAACATCTCCCGTGGAGCTTTTGTGTCAACCACATGCGCGCAGCCCGCATGCGCGTGGACAGTCTGACATTTCACGTGTCACGTTGCAAAATATAACAGTTTAACAATAATAAACAGTATTTATGTTGGCGTGGGAGATGTAAATTTATCTGAACTACAGTATCTATCTGGACTCGTTACATTTTTTAAACAGTGCGTAACGTGCTGTGAAAATGAAGACACCAGGTTTATTTTTTATTTATTTATTTATTCAGCACCAAAGTTTAAACACAAACACTGAGAATTAAACTGAACACACTATTAAAACACGTGAACCGAACTGTAACTACGTTAATGAACTGGACTCTTGCTGTGTGTTCATCTGGACCCATCAGAACCGCCGAACCGTCTGCCTGTTTGTTGGAACGAGTCGACAGCTTCTCCACCTGGCAGAAATAAATAAATAAATAAATAAAAACTCAGTTGTTGTGTGATCAAAGTAAATGCAAGCAAACATTATATTAAGAACGTTGATTTACCTGCTGTAAGTCAGCTGTTTATCACGCTGGAAAGTCCGGTTCTGGTCAGTCCACTCAGCGGTTCTGGTTCTGGTCCACAGGCTCAGCGTCTGATGTGCAGCTTGTTAGATGAAGCGGGTCCCACTGACTCAAATCTGTTGACTCTTATCCAAATTCCAGCTTTAACTTGTTGTTAACTTGTTGACAACAACTTGTAGTTAGCTGATTTTAGCCAGAGAGGAAAACAAGACGAGGCAGCTGGTCTGTTTACCTCAGGCAGCGCATGCGCAGTAGTGAAGGTTCCAAAAATCACAGCGCCATCTAAAGGCCCAGCATGGTAACTACAGTGAAATCATGAGGACGGGGGGTGGAGGGGGAGAGAGTCGTATCCACAGAATTCGACAGTGTCAACGCAAAACTTTTCACCTAATTAACATACCCAAAACATCCGTTTCCCCCACACAGTGTCCGTGTAAACAGGGCCTTACTTACCTGGTGGAAACATTGGAATGCAGTCTGGTGTGGTGGGGGTGTCTGAGTTGTGTGCACGCATATTTATAACAAAAGGCAGTTAATGGCCCACTAATGGTTGAGGAGAAGGAGTAAAATAAACAGTAAATCGACTTCAATTTGTTCAAAAATGTGCACCAACGTGCCACCAAGAGATATAAGTTCAAAATATAACCAGTTGATTTTGCATCTGTTTGGAGTATTAGACAGACATTTGTGTGAGTTCAGCTTATCTCTCCCCTGCTGATTCCTAAGGCAAAGGCCACATTTACAAGTGAAAGGATGCTAATTGGAGCCATCAGAGTGTTCAGTTTGGACTAAGGGTCTTTTGACCCTCTTTCAGGACTTCTGGGGTGAGGTCGAAAATCCTGGGACTTCTAGTGTTTTAATGCTGTCCCTCTAATACCATATTTATATAATTTATCAAGAAGAATTCCATGATCAATAGTATCAAATGCCTTCCTTAAATCAACATAAAAACTAATACAACTCTTCTTTTGATCAACTGCATTTGTTATTTGTTCCACCAATTCAACAAGTGCCATTGATGTAGACTTATTTTTTCTAAATAATAATAATAGTAATAATGAATTCAATTTATAATGCACTTTTCATTAGTGAAAATCTCAAAGTGCTACACACATTAAATGCTACACACATTCATACACCGGTAGCGGCAGACTACCATGCAAGGTGCTTTCCAGTCCTACCGGGAGCAACTCGGGGTTAAGTGTCTTGCCCAAGGACACAACGACACATGGTGTGGGGAACCGGGATTCGAACCGCCAACCTTCTGATCGGGGGACGACTGCCATTACCACTACGCCACGGCCGCCCCAATCCATATTGACTGTTACTAAGTGTGTTTTGTTTATCAATGAATTGATCCAATCTTATCCCAAATAATTTCTCCAAAATTTTTGAAAATTGTGGCAACAGTGATATTGGTCTATAATTATTAAAGTCCGGAACCCGGAGGGACCGTCGATGCCAACCCCGCCCGCCTTCGGTGATCCGTCCCTGGGTAAAACCACAGCCGTAGCCCCCTCCCCACCTGGAGCCAGGAACTTTGTGCACCATCCAAACCTGCGTACCCAAATAAATTGGGAAAACGTACAAGTTAGTCCTGGCCCACATAGTACGGCAACTTTCCTGCACTCTCTCGGGTTCTGAGTCTGTCCCTTCATCAGATTCTCCTGAATCTTCTTTTTCTCCTTCTTCATTCTCTTCCCCTATCACAGGCTGATTCTCATCCTCATCCTTTTCTTCATCTGACAGTTCCAAATCAGAATCTTCCTCTACTATCTTGCATAGAATCCTTTCTGCTTCACTTCTTTCTCCTACATCAATACGGAGTCATTAAATACACTGAAAAGATCCTGGTGTCCACTACAATTGACATTTATAAAAGGGCTGGTACTTCAAAAGAGTAATTATTAAATTGTTTTCATCAGTCAAAATATTGTTACTAGTACACAAGAATATCCATAAATATCATGACAAAAATGCAAAAGATGTTAAATACTTGATTTACCTCTCCTCTTTCCATAAAATGTTGTTGCTTGTATACCGGCCATTTTCATTTGGAAAAAAAAGGGGCTTTCCAGCATGCAAACCTTTCACATGAGATATCCCTGGAAAGCCCAGGATGTCCTCTAAAGAGTACAGGAGGGCTTGATAGTGTAACTCAAAAAATGAACAGAAGGTGAAGGTGAACCTTATGTCCACTATAAAGGACAAAATGTATGCGCCATGTCTCAGGAGGATATGACAATGATGTTTACCATAAATTGTGAAAACTGGTAAGTGGTCACTTACATCAGTAATCAGTAATCAAAATTGATTTCACCATGAAATTTAATAAAAATCACAAACAAGACAAATTAAAGATGAAAAACGTTCTTAATACGACACATTTGAAGATTTTTTTCATGAAGTTTCTGTTAAAGCTAAAAAGTTTAAAAACTAAAATATCCTTAAATGATTCAAAATGTGTCCATCTGCATCAAGCTCTGAAGTCCAAAAGGACAAAATGATTTTATAGTTAAATTTCAGTTTTTGGTGTCACATGATCCGTGTGCGGGCCGGACTTTGAGCTCCTGCTCTAACTCCCCAGAGGTTCACAGATACAACAGATTGACATTTATAAGTAATGTTTCAGAAGTGAAGAACTCTAAACTTGTTCTCAGTGGAACAAGTTCATCTATCACATCATCAGATGTTCACTCTTCTTTAGTTTGGACTCACCTGCTTCCTGTTCTGTTGGGAGATGGTACGAATCTGTTTTCCTGCAGAGATCAATTAAGTTGGTGTCAGAGTTAAAGTGCAGCAACACGTCTATTTCCAGTTTCCTCCTCTCACATCTAAAAGTGTCTTCTGATGGAGCTGACCAGGAAACAAAGAATGACTCACGTGACGGCTGCTCATCATCTTCGTTACATGACGAACCTGAATTTCCAGTTCTTAGGAATGTTTTTCTGCGTCTGTTTCCTCATTCAGAGAAAAAAACAATGTGAATAAAGTGACACCAACACAATCTTCTCTATAGACACAGTCCTGTGACTGTTGGCAAAAAGCTTCAAACTCTTGGTTTCCTTCAATCAGATGTTTAGAAAGTACTTTCTGCACATTCACACACATTTTGAGGCTTTACAAAAACTAGCTGTGGCTAAAATATCACATGTCCCTGTTTGCAGAACTTTTAGAAGTGCTGCTGATAAAGTTGAGTGATGTGGACGAGGAGAAATTCTCTGTGAGCTTCAACACAGTTCACACTTGAAACAACAGCATCATTTCCCACCACAATAAAAGCAGTGGAGTGTTTTTAATGTTGGACTTTTATTTTGGAGCTTTAGTGGAGGTGGTTCTTGTTGGAGCTGAAGACAGGTGGAGCAGGGATATAGAGACTGTTAGGAACAGGCCACACTCTCAGTTCTTCACTGAGTCCCTCCCACCTGAAGAACGAGGCTCTGCAACTTTGTTGGAACACCTGAGCTGCAGGTGAACATCTGGACTGATGTGTCAGACGTCACATGATGGAGGAGAGAAACTTGTTGACGTGGATCTGTTCCTGTCAGCGTCCAGCTGAACGCTGGGGTCACATTTCTGTCCTGCAGCCAGTCTCAGCACTCGTTAAGCCCCGCCCCCTGTCTCAGGTAGGCTCCTGACTCCGCCTCCTGTTTCCAGATGTTGAATGAGTGTCCAGAATGTTTGTAGGTGAGAAGATGAGGATGTTGCTGCTGCTTTGTGCTGCAGAAGAACTCCTGTGTTGGTTTGTTGTTCAGTGTGGACTCAGTGATAGTTTCTTGTCAGGATGTTGGAGACCAAAGTGGATCACTGCCCTCCTGAAACTCTGAGCTCAAAGGATTTATAGCATCTCATGCAGACACTGTTCTAGAAACTTCACATCACTCTCACTTTCACTCTACATGCTGACACACACATCATTCTGGGGCTTTTTGCATCTGCAGGACAAAAATACAGAAAACTTTACAGTTTACATTGTTTGTTTGTTTGTTTTGTTTGTTTATTTATTCATTTCATTTCCATTAAAACAATACAAATTTCAAGAGAAAAAAATATAAAATACCTATAAAATGAAAGGCGGCAGAAGAAGAATTAAATCTTATCAATTCTGCCCCTTCTTAACAAAATCAATTCAAACAATCAATTCAAGCAATAATCACAAATAATACAACAAAACCCAAAACATATCACAATTATTCTTTATAGTTTTCGCTAATATTAACTAACTTAAATGTATCTCGTCAGCATTATATTCTTTATCCTTTTCTTAAATACAAATAATGATTCCTCATTTTTAATATCATTATTCAAACCATTCCATAGATCAATTCCCCTCATTAAAGTAGACCTACCCCGCAAACTTGTTCTAAACTTTGGCTTAACAAAAATATCAGTTCCTTTTAAATTATAGCAACTGCTCCTTTTTACAAAATACTCTTGTACGTTCGATGGTAAATTGTGATTCTGAGCCCTGTACATTAGTAATAGAATAAAGTAGTCTACCAAATCATAAAACTTGAGTAATTTCAGTTGATGAAATAAAATACTTGAAGGATGACAATAATGTTTTCTTGAGATAATTCGTACAGCTCTTTTTTGTAAAATAAAGATAGATTTGGTTGCAGTTTTACAAGCTGTACCCCAGACACCAATACAATAAATTAAATTTGGCACAACAATTGTATTATACAGTAAACACAAAGCCTTGTCTGTCAGTAAGTCCCTCGTTTTATATAGTACTGCCATGGACTTAGACATTTTAGTTCTTACAAAATTTATATGTTTTTTCCATGACAATTTATCATCGATAATCACACCCAAAAACTTTACTTCATTCACTCTTTGTATCTCCACACCATCAATCTTGAAAAGAAAATCCATAGTTGACTTTTTTTTACTAAATATCATATAATTAGTTTTTTCCACGTTCAGTGATAACTTGTTTAATTTAAACCAAGTTTGAATTTTGTCAAACTCCATCTTCATTAATTCAAACGTCTGATTCAAGTCTCTACCCGAGCATAAAAAAGTAGTGTCATCTGCAAATAAAACACACCTTAGAATCCCAGACACCTTAATTAAATCATTTACATATAAAATAAACAACTTAGGGCCAAGCACTGAACCTTGTGGTACTCCACACGAAATACTGCATAGTTGAGATCTCACATCATCAATTTGTACAAACTGTTTTCTGCCCTTCAAATAACTAGATATCCACTGTATGGCTAGACCTCTAATACCGTACTGTTGCAATTTTTCAAGTAAAATGGTGTGGTCAATGGTGTCAAAAGCCTTTCTCAAATCAACAAACAGACCCATACAATACTGCTTATCATCTATTGCTGAAGTAACCTCTTCTATCAGTTCCATAAGAGCCAAACTTGTCGAATTATTTGATCTAAAACCATACTGACTATTACTCAAGATATTGTTTTTATCAAGAAACTTGTCCAGTCTGGACACAAATAATTTTTCAAGGATTTTTGAAAACTGTGGCAACAAAGAAACAGGTCTATAATTATTAAATAAACATTTCTCCCCATTTTTAAAAATTGGAACCACCTTTGCAATTTTCATTTTTTCAGGGAATATACCTTTAGAAAGTGATAAATTACAGATGTGTGTAAATGGCTCTATAATATGACTTATTATCTCCTTCACAACCATCATATCCAAATCATCACAGTCTTTAGATCTTTTATCAGTAAATTGTCCAACAACCTTCATTATTTCTTCTTTAGTGGTTCCATTTAAAAACATACTGTTTACACAACCACTGATTAAATAACTCACGTTTTCATCTATTTTAGGAATTGAGGTTGCAAGATTAGATCCCACATTTACAAAATAATTATTGAAACCATTTACAATTTCTTTGTCATCATGAATTTCTACATTATTTTCCACAAAATGTTGTGACAATCCCATGTTACCCTTATGTTTATTTAGAACACTGTTAATTACTCTCCATGTCGCCCTCATATCACCACTGCATTTATGTAATAATTGACTATAGTATTCCCTCTTATGTTTTCTTATAATCCCTACTAACTTATTTTTGTACTTTTATATTTTTCTTCAGCATCCTGTGTTCTAGACTTTATGAAACGTGAATATAGATTATTCTTTTTTTACATGCATTCTTTAATCCATTAGTCATCCAAGGATGATCTACTTTTTTATCCTTAATGTAGATTTTCTGCATACAATTTTTTAAAACAAATTTTCAAGGATCCTCATAAATTCATTGTAAGATTTGTTTACGTCATCAACATAAACTTCATCCCATTTTTGTATGTCTAGATCTTCTTTGAATTTGTCTAATGCTTTTTTTGATGTATTTATTATATTATGTTTTCTTTTAATTGTTGTTGGTTTACTATCATCACTTTTGTAAATTGAAAAAAACAGTAAATGATCACTGATATCCATCATCAATATACAGTACCACTTATCACCTCCCCATCTGTTATGTTTGTGAATATATTGTCAATTAATTCATTCAACCTTTATTTATACAGGCTAGCCTCGTTGAGTCACGGGGACTCATTTACAAGAGGGACCTGTCTCACTCACACCAAACAACCATCCACTCTCACACTCACACCTAGGGTCAATTTAGAGTCACCAATCAGCCTAACAAGCATGTTTTTTGGTCTGTGGGAGGAAACCGGAGTACCCGGAGGAAACCCACGCATGCACGGGGAGAACATGCAAACTCCACCCAGAAAGGCCCCGGACCGGGATTTGAACCGGCAACCTTCTCGCTGAGAGGCAGCAGCTCTACCAGTTGTGCCACCGTAGTAATTCTTGTCGGATTTGATATTAACGGATATAGATTTAAACTATACATTGAATTTACAAATATACTGATATTATTAGGATCTGCCTTGTTATCTAGATCAATATTGAAGTCACCACATAAGAAAACTTTTTTATTTTTGCTCTTAACTAACAACTCCAATATTTTATCATTAAATATCTCTATCTTTGAAGATGGTGATCGGTAGACACAGCTTATTATAATGTTTTTTCCACATTTGTTTATAATTTCCACTGTGATCATTTCCATCATATTGTCAACAACAATTGACATATCTTTAATTAATTTACATTTTATTTCCTTGTTTATAAATAAAGCCACTCCTCCGCCTTTTTTATTTTTCCTATTCATATGATGTAATTCATATCCTTCAATATGTATATTATTTATATTATCATCATTAAGCCATGTCTCCGACAATGCTATTATTTTGAAAGTTTTATTAATGTTTTTGAGATTATCTAACATGTATGATAAATTTGCATTTATACTTCTACAGTTTAGGTGAATTAAAGAAAGATCATCATCTGTTATATTCACATCAATAAACTGCTCTTCATTATAGTATTTACTTTCTTTTTTAGTTGGAAAAAGACTTCTCTCGAATTCCTCATCAACATTATATATTTTAGATATCGAATCATCATGCATCATCATTAACCGTGTGCTTCTTCATCATGTTGATTTACTTCATCATAACTTTGATTAGACATAACAGGACACAGACACCTTCTATACTATCCAAATTTTTCCAAATCTTTCACATCTTGTATCATTTTTGCCTGCGATCCTTCCTGTGCCCGTACCCAGATCTTTCCATTTCTTGTCCACGTAGACACTATCTTTTCCTTTTTCCTTAACAATCTTGCTTCGTGTGCAATAATTCCATTTTTTTTGTCAAATGTTCGTTTATATAAACATTTGTTCCCTTGAGTTTATTTGCTTGCATGATTACTGTATTTCTAGCTTTTCTACTAATAAATTTTACAACGATAACCGGTTTGGATTTTTCAACTTTGTTAGGCAAGGTATGACACAAAGATATGTCTTCAGAATTAATTTCTATTTTCTTATTTTGTAAAAAAGTCACAACTTGCTCTTCCAAAGATCGCTGTTCCTGTGAAGACGCATTTTCAGCAGTTCCATCACTGGTAGTGGTCTTTTTGTCTGAACGAGTTTTAATCACAAGACCGGATATTACGAGATTGTCTTGCCTTGCGTTTATTTCAAGTTCCTCGACTCTATGTTCAAGTTCCAGAATTTTTTTATCCTTCAAATTTATTTGTAATCTCAATTGTTTCACTTCATCCAGCAGAAGTTTCTGTTGGGTTGATACGTTCCTGAGCTCTTCACTCATAAAGTTCAGAGATTTTTTTATCTCCTCCAAATCATCCGTGTTAGTCTCCATCAGATCCTGTTTTTTTGTTTTAGATTTTGCCATTTCTGTACTCACAAAATGTGACACTCGCCCGTTGGTGTTGGTTTATGAAGTCTTCAGCCTTTAGCAGTTAGCCTTTAGCCTACTCCACCAGCCCTCGATCTCCACCGCAGACCGGCGTCCTCCACACCTTTGAACCAGGAAATGAAACTCGCCGGCTCAGACTCCCCCCGCAGACCGGCGTCCTACACCTTTGAACTCGCTGGCTCAGACTCCCCCCGCAGACCGGCGTCCTCCACCCTTTGAACCAGGAAGTAGAAACTCGCCGGCTCAGACTCCCCTCGGATCCACGGCTCAAATTCGTCCCAAAACTGGAACGTAGCTCCACTGACGCTTGTCCTTGACACCGACGCCTCTCCTCCCCGCAGCAGCAACGGACCCCGGCCCAACAGCCGAAGAGCAGCCAGCTCCAGCAGGCTCCCAAAGGTAGGTCGATAGCCAGCGACACCGCCCGGAAGGCTAATGACCAAACAATCCGCGCTGACGCGTCACGTAGCGGTGACGCATAATAGATGCATGTTATGCGCCGAAGCGTGTTATTTACAGATTTTTCCAATATATTGACAATTGGACAAAGCGTGTTATACACAGGAGCGTGTTATAATCCGACGAATACGGTACGTATATTTCGGCTTACGTCGAAATTCGGTTTACGCCGCAGCGCAGGAACGGATCTCCGTCGTAAGTCGAGGACTACCTGTATAGCGTTTCTACGTTGCGGTTTTTCACTTATTGCAGGGGTATCCGGAACATAACCCCCACAATAATCGAGGGACAAATGTACACACACAAGTATACATGTAAGAAAAGGACCCATATTTACAAATACACTTACGTGTTGGTAGTGGAGACACATTCTGGCATCCCTGAATTTGTCTGTGACATTTTCATTACTCTCACTTGGCTTGTCTTCTTTAGGCAATCTGGAAAAATATTTTGTTCTGGGTGGGATTGAGGTCAGCAAACATAAAAAAAAAAATCAGTTTTCAGAGTTTGCATCTCTGGCTTATTACTTAGCATGTCAGGATCCTACATACTTTCCGTACTTTCCACNCGAAGCGGAGTAGGTCAACATCACGCCAGCCAAACCGGGGGAAGCTAGCACAGAGCTAGCCGCTAACAGCAGACCCACGGCTCCGAGAGAAATAACCAAGAAGCAGTGAGATGTAACTTGAATGAGCATGACTCGAAGAGGACCACAGGAGAAAGTCCAGAACGGTCCAGACCACACAGGAGGTTGACAGAAGCAGCAGGTAAGCAAAACAAAAAACTGCAGCCACGTAGTTCTCCAAGCAAAGTTTGTGCAAGGTTTGTGCTGGAGTTTGACAGGAGACAGACAGCCCAATATTCCGGTTAGGAAGTACTAACCAAGCTGTCCGTAAAGTCCTTGATAAAAAATTAAAAAACCACTGAACAAAAGTCCAGATAAACGTCCAAAAATTAAAAATAGCAACAGTAAAACAACTTTTCAGCGTGGAGAAGCGGCGAACATCACGCCAGCGTCCTCTCCATTAACGCACCTGTTTGGTCAGGTTGTTCCACAGCCCATATAAGGTGGAAGTTCATCTGGACCTGCAGATTTTTTTAGGATCAAGATCATTTAACAGTTTATTTACCTCACTGACTGAGAACGGAGAAAAAGAGAAGGTGTGATTAACAGATGGTTGACTTGTAGGAGGGATTTGATTTGTAGAAGTTTGATTATTAGATAAAGTGGCTGATTTTCCGTTTGTAACTGTGTCAAATAATGAACTAGAAGCAACAAAATGTTTATTGAAACAGTTCAGGATCTCGTGCTTATTTGACACAGGAACAGAGTCAACAAGAAATTGTGATGGGAGGTCAGATGATTGGGGGGTGCCTGAGAGAGATTTGATGGTTTTCCAGAATTTTTTAGGATCGTTTAGATTTTTGGAGGTCTGAGATAAGAAGTAGTTACGTTTAGCGGCTTTGATGGCAGTTGTGCATTTATTCCTTAGCTGCCGAAATTTCAACCAATCAGTGTCTGAGTGTGATTTTCTTGCTGCGGCCCAAAGATGATCTCTCCAGTGCAGGAGATCAGCTAGTTCAGGAGTAAACCAGGGGCTGTCACGGCTCTTTATCCTGAACTGCCGGAAAGGTGCGTGTTTGTTTACAAAGTAAATGAAACTATCATGAAAATCGTTCCAAGCGGTGTTCACGTCATTGATTTGTAGGATACGTTGCCAATCAAAGAGGGATAGATCCCAAAGGAATGACTGTTCACTGAAACGTTTCAAATCCCTTTTTTTAATTATTCTGGGCTTAGCAGGTGGAAGTTTAGTTGATCTAAGAGCTGCTATTACGGAATGATCACTCAAAACGTTAGCAAATACACCTATACCAGGAAATTTGTGAGGTGCATTTGTGAAAAACAGATCTAAGGTGGAAGATTTTTCGGGACATTTTATGTTTGGTCTGGTAGGAGAATCGATAAGTTGTGTTAGATTGAGAGATAGGCAACATTCCTTGAATTTATCACAGAGGGGGGTCGACTTATTCCAATCAATGTTGAAATCTCCAGCCAAAACAATCTCATTGTGTTTTAAATTTCCTATGAATTCAGTCAGGGAGGACAGAGCTTCAGGTGTTGCGGAGGGGGGACGATAACAACCAACAACAGTTAAGGGCTGACCTCCTTTCAAAGTGATGTTCACAGCTAAAGCCTCAAACTGGTTTGCGATTGTTTTTTTAGATGCAATCCTGGCAGCCAAAGAATCTCTGATGTAAATAGCGACTCCACCTCCCCTTGTATTACGATCACAACGATAGATCTTAAATTCATTGATTGCCAGGTCATTTTTCAAAACAGAATTGTTGAGCCAAGTTTCAGAGATAACGATCACATCTGCCCCAGAAGAAGTGATTAGGATTTTCAATTCATCAAGTTTTTTTAGAAGGTCTAGACGTCGGTCTAGATGTCAGGAGTCATTTTCACCCAAGGGCAGCAGGGGGGGTTAGACAATAATCCTACCACTCGATGCACTACTTAGGAAAATACACTACCCAACAAAAAAAGTTAAGTGACCAGAAAAATGAATGGTTTTATTTGGGTGTAATTTGGTGCACATGCAGACCAGTAAATTAGCAAGAAGCTAGCTCATCTAGATGATGAGCAAGTGGTGGCATGGTAGTTACTGGAGCATCCAACAGTCAAACAGTGGATAAAGATCATCAGAAATGGAGGATGTTTTGTTGATATATTAAAGCCATACCCTTGATATTTTAATTGGGGCCACATTGTGGGTTCACATAAGATCAGGCAGTTGTGTTGTGCAATTGTCCAGCATGTGGAGCGAACGATGGTACAGTGGCTTGGTGTTGGAACCAATGGGTGCATGAAGATACCACCACTTAACTTACCTCGTGTCCAACTCTTGTCTGAGGCAATCAATTTCCTTCTTTAGTTCTTTTATCTGAACGTCGCTTTTCTTCTGTTGATCCTGGTATTCCTGGGAGAAACCAAGTGTCACTTGTGCTTTTAAATATAGAATTGTTCTTCATAAAGTCTGTTTGTGAGATTACCTTGAGGATAGTCTTCAAAGGTGGGGTGGCGATGGTGGATGTTTTTGTCGTTTTAGTTCCTTCAAACTCTCCTTTGGCTGACCTGTGATTAAAATATGCATTCAAAGATTTGCTTTTCTTGGCTTTGGCAAAAAAATATTATATATATATATATATATATATAAAAATAAAATAAATCTAATACAGCAATTAGAATTCCACAAAGATAATAGATTAGGGAGAGTACCGATGCAGCTACTGCCCAAAATTCTAGCATCTATACACTTTCTTCTCTAAAGCCCATTAATATTTGGGATTCCATTTTTTCCAATAACCCAAGGTGACAAAATGTCAACATTTACTGCATTAAAAAAAAAGTGTAAAAACTTTCAAAATAAGAGACATTTGTTTTGGATTCGGGACCCAACGAGAAACACCAAGTAGGGGTCATGAACTAATCTCCAGATATCTTCCGTTTAAAAATGATGGACATATTTTCACCGTATTGTTAAAAATGCAGACCAAATTTGGCAAAAGGGCCTTCTCTTACTCTGCTCCTGTAACACCTTGCAAAAAGATCTCTCGACCTTTACCTGTCTCAGAGATTTTAAATAATTGTTAAGTTCATGGCAAAAACCAATGCAGACATGTTCTTGTTTTGAGCATTTCATTTTCATTTCATTTATTCATTTATATAGCACTTTACACAACCACGGTGGTGGTGACCAAAGTGCTTAACAAAAAACAGTGCAGTACTTAAAAAGACAGATTAAAAATCAAGAAAAACACAACATAAAAGCATTTCACATCGTTTTACAGTAGTCCCTCACTACTTTGCGGACTCGCTTTTTCGCTGTTTTTAAAGTACAATTGTATACAAAAAAATTAAATAAAATTGTACAGAACACACAATTGTCAACTTTAATATTACTCATGTGATTGGGACAGTAATGGACACTGTACAGTAAAAAGTTAACAAAAAAATAAAATACTTTGGACAGGCGCCGCTAATTTGTAGTTTTTCTATTAAGTATTTTTCGCTGTATAAGTCGCAGTTTTTGCATGAATTAGCATGCCTGTGACTTATACAGTGAAGTGACGCATTTATTTTTTTCCCCCATATTTAAAACACAATTTTTGGCTGCGAGCTGATGATTTCATTCATTCTGATATGGAAAATATTGAACACTACCATTTTTTGCCACCAGAGGGTCCTCGACTTACCGTATTCTCCGGCGTATAAGTCGCACCTTTTTGCCTACATTTCTAAGCCCTGCGACTTATAGGCCGGTGCGACTTATACGTCGATTTTTCCAATATTTTAGTCATAATTTGACTTTGGTCAAAAACTCCAAAAATGGTGCAGTACACAAAATATACAAAAATTATGTTCATTTATTAATGAAAAGTTCAACTAAGACACATCAAACAAAATACTGTAGTTTTTATGTGATAATCTTGTCAAAAGTCCTTCCAAACAATTTGGCAGCCAGTCCATTTTGGGCAAAACACCAGTTCACGTGAGGTGCGACCTATAGGCCGGTGCGACTTATAGGCCGGTGCGACTTATACGTTGATTTTTCCATTTAATTGGGCATAATTAGGTTGGTGCGACTTATACTCCGGTGCGACTTATACGCCGACGAATACGGTATACGGCAAGCAAAGATGAGACACTTAGCTTGCCGTACAAAGCCACCGTCATCTCGCTCATGTAGACTGGAGCAAACATCAAATCAGCTGCATTTCGGCGCGTTGTCCAGGCGAAATGCAGCTGATTTGACCGTCCAGGTGCATTTATTAAGGAAAAGTTCAACTGAGACACACCTTTACTATAATTTAGAGCAAGCAAACAATTGTTTTTAGGTGGTTATCTTGTTGAATTCCAAAGAAATGCACAGCTCCAGCAGCCGCAAATCGATTTTTGAAATGTAGCTGATTTGACCATCAAAGTACATTTATTAAGTACAAGTTAGACAGACACACCTGTACTATAATTTCTCCCATGGCCACCATTTGGCAGCCAATCGTTCTTTGGCACAACACCGGCCCACCTTTCTGGGTTGTCAGCGGCGTCGCGTAACAAACACGGCGCGTCAGTGGTGACGCATAATAGATGCGACTTATACGGCAGCAAGTACGGTAATAAGCCTACATTTTTATCTCCGTTCATAACGACTACCGTATTTTTCGGAGTATAGGTCGCACCTTTTTATAATTTTTTCATGGCCTGCGACCTATACTCAGGTGCGACCTATATATGGCTTGTTATCACTTTCGGCAAAACAAATTTTTAAATCCAGCTCATTTCACAATTACGTTCATTTATTAAGGAAAAGTTCAGCTCAGACACATATTTGCTATAATTTTTATCAAACAAATAATTGTTTTTAAGTGTTAATCTTCTTAAAAGCCTTGCTGTGCGCTCCTGTGGCAGACATTTGCAGCAGAGCTAAACGTAGGTGCGACCTATACTCCGGTGCGACCTTTCTAGTGATTTCTCCAATCTACTGTATTGGTAATAATTGGACAATGCGACGTATACTCCGGTGCAACCTATACTCCGAAAAATACGGTATATTTCCCAGAAGCCAACAGTTCCTTCTGCTGAAATTTGTAAAGGTAAAGTTTTGATCTGATAGAGAAAAGTTCAGTCCAGTGACTTGGGCGCCCAGCGGATGCAGAGAGCCGCATGGAAACCACTGGGAATCAAACCAGAACTGGACGACCTCAGAGTGGGGATGTGTGCCACTAGGTCCGGCCTCTCTGGAGCCCACTGGGACTTTTTTCATCTCTCTATTGGACCACTCAATCGGACCACCGGTCCTATGCCGGCCACCCGAAGGTTTAAGAGTTTAGAACATTGCAAGAGTGTGGGAACGGTTTCTAAAGCCTTAATATACATATATCTTCTTCTTTCGGCTGTTCCTTCTTCAGGGGTGGCCACAACGAGTCATCCTCCTCTACCTCACTCTGTCCACTGCATCCTCTGTCCTAAATCCAACTACCTTCATGTCCTCTCTAACTGCATCCATATACTGTATCTCCTCTTTGTCTTTTTCCTGGCAGCTGCATTTCTAACATCCTTCTACCAATATACCCACTGTCTCTCCTCTGGACATGTCCAAACCATCTCAGTCTGGCCTCCCTAACTTTATCTCCCAGTTGTTCAACGTGTGCTGTACCTCTGATGATCTCATTCCTAATCTTATCCATCCTTGTCACTCCTAAGGAGAACCTCAACATCTTCATTTCTGCCACTTCCAGTTCTTTCTCCTGTCTTTTTGTCAGTGCCACTGTCTCCAGACCATACAACATAGCTGGTCTCACCACTGTCTTGTAAACTTTTCCTTTGATGATGAACTCACATTATGGTTTTGGCAAAAGTGTTTTACATGGATGTCCTTCCTGACACAAACCTCACCATTTACCCGGGCTTGGGACCGGCACAAAAGATATACTGGCTTGTGCTCCCTAGTGGCTGGTTTACTCCCTAGTGGCTAAAAGCCTTAATATTTACAGTATATAAATACTAAAATAAATACAAAGTCCTTACATCATGGATTTTCACTCCCCACCCCCACTTTTTCAGAATGTAATCCCTACAATAAACGAGCGACTACAGTGTAATGTAGCTGTTTTTGTTTCGTTTTTGTATCATTTATTTACTTTTCATTTTATATGTTTTTATATGAATGTTTATTGCTGTCTGTACCTCATCTGTGTTCTTTGTTTAAATCGGGTATCTCTTGTAAATGAGTCCTCATGACTCAGTGAGACTAATCTGTATAAATAAAGGTTGAATGAGTTGTAACTTTAACGTTCTACAATCCAAAATCAGAATTAGGATTTTCCTCAAATGTCCTGGTAGGTTCCTGGTTTGCGAGGAAAAGGTGAGCTCTACCAACGTTTTATTTTTTAACTATTCAGTCTGCAAGCTAAAACTCTATAGCATTTATATTATAGTGTTTTATATAGTTGACAGAGTTCAGGATGAGAACACACAGAGCGGAAACACCTCACATTAAACTTCCTGTTCCTCAAACACTGAGCCATGAATGACGGGAGCTACCTGAGTTCCTCCAGCAGACGAGTTACTTTAGTTTCGTAGAAGTCGATTACGTCCAGCACCCTGCAGAGAACAGCAGCGAACGATCCTGATTTCAGCTGATTTCAATCAGTGACTGCCTCAAAGGTCTTCAACCTACTGCTTGTCTGCCGCAGAGCTCTGCTTGTACGCCTTCTTGCAGATCCTCTGAAAGATTTGACTCTGTCGGGCTAATCGCTGCTCTTCTTCTTTGACGGTAAAATAGAGTTTTCTCTGGAGCTGGGCTGCTTCTTCCTTCTGCTTCGACAGCTGGTGCTCCAGTAGCCGACAACGCTCCTGCGTAAAAAAACAAAATAAAAGACATGAGTCGACACAAAGCATGGAGGCGCTGAATACTGTATAACTCAAACATAAGCAACATTTATGAAAAAATGTGAGCGCTCAAAGAAAGATGGAAGATGTTGAATCCTTTTCTTCACAATTTATTTGACATTTTGAATCCCTTCTTACTAGAATCTCAGTTAATCTTTCAGGGAAAAAAAAAAAGCAAAAACGAGAGAGACTGAACACAGAGTGTTGAACAACTGCTAAAAAAAATGTACTGAAGAAGCTGAAATGGAATTAAAGTGAAATATTTAAAATAAAGGGTAGCTAAGAGCTAAAAAATAATAAAAAATGTTGGCTAAGAGTAGCAAAGAGCTAGCAAGAGGTCAAATTTATGTTTATGTTTATGTTTATTAAATTTGTTCATTTTTTTACAAAAGAAACAATACAAGGCAATCTCATAATGATAGTGTACAAAATGTAAAAAAATGAAAGGTGGCAGAAAGAAGAATAAATCTTATTATATCTGCCCCTTATCTCCAAGCCAATCAGATTAAACAACAGTAGTCAAACCATGTAAACAATAATAATCTTCAACCAACTTTTTCCAACAATCAGGTTAAACAATAATATTCTTCAACCAACAGTTCAAAATGACTAATTCTTTTTAGTTTTCTAACTAATACTAATACAGTACAAAATGACTAACACTTTCTAATTTTCTAACTAATACAATACACATTACGTTATTTCACATATATTTTTTTAACATATTTGTTTTGATCATTTTTTTAAATGTAAACATTGACTTGGCATTTTTAACTACATTCTCCAAGCCATTCCATAATCTAATTCCCTGAATTGAGGTAGAACGTCCCTTCAAACTGGTTCTGAATTGTGGTTTTACAAACAACTCTGTTCCCTTAAGATTATAACAACTTTGTCTTTTAACAAAGTGCATTTGGATATTTAAAGGTAATGCATTATTTTGAGCTCTATACATAACTGATAAAATATTATAGTCTACCAAATCATGGAACTTCAGTAATTTTAGTTGATAAAATAATGTACTTGATGGATGACGGTAATGCTTTCTAGTGATAATTCTTACAGCTCTTTTCTGTAATACAAAAATAGGCTTTGTGATTGTTTTACACGCATTCCCCCAAACATCAATACAATAGATTAAGTGTGGAACAATGATTGTGTTATACAACAAATACAGAGCTTTATCATTCAATAGGTCTCTGACTTTGTACAGTACTGCTATCGATTTAGCTATTTTTATTCTTACAGAATTTATGTGTTGTTTCCATGTCAGTTTGTCATCAATGATAACACCCAAAAACTTCACCTCATTCACTCTACAAATCTCAACATCCTCAATTTTGAGTGGAACATCGACAGTTTTCTTTCTATTACCGAATATCATGTAATTAGTTTTCTCTAGATTTAATGATAATTTATTTATTTTAAACCAAGTTTGTATCTTGACAAATTCTGTCTTTATCAATTCTAACATTTGTTCTATATCTTCACCTGAACAGAAAAAAGTGGTATCATCAGCGAAAAGTACACATTTAAGGAGTCCTGACACATTTACCAAGTCATTCACATATAAAATAAAAAGCTTTGGTCCAAGTACAGAGCCTTGAGGAACTCCACATGTGATATTACAGAGGTCAGATCTTACATCATTTATTTGTACAAATTGTTTCCTATTTTTTAAGTAGCTAGATACCCACTGTAATGCTGGTCCTCTAATACCATATTTGTTCAGTTTTTCAAGGAGAATGGTGTGATCAATAGTATCGAATGCTTTTTTTAAATCAACAAAGATACTGATACAATTGTTTTTGATCGACAGCAGTAGTTATTTGTTCCATTAATTCCATGAGAGCCATTGATGTAGAGTTTTTTGATCTAAACCCATACTGACTGCTGCTTAGAATATTTTGTTTATCTATAAATTGGTCTAGTCTGTTTACAAATAGTTTTTCAAGAATTTTTGAAAACTGTGGTAACAAGGATATAGGTCTATAATTGTTGAATACACATTTATCACCATTTTTAAAAAGAGGAACGACCTTAGCTACTTTCATATTATCTGGAAAAATTCCTGTTGAAAATGATAAGTTACATATGTATGTGAACGGCTCAATAACATGACTCATTATGTCCTTTACAAACATCATATCCATGTCCACCCAGTCTTTCGATCTCTTGTCTGTAAGATGTTTTACTACATTCATTATTTCCTCTTTGTTAGTTCCATTTAGGAAAATACTATTTGCACAACCTGTAATTGAGTGGATCATATTTTTATCTACTTTTGGTATCTTAGCTGCAAGGCTTGATCCAACATTCACGAAATATTGATTAAATCCATTTACAATTTCATTTTCATCATGAACTTCATCGTTGTCTTTTACAAAATATTTTGAAATACCAGTTTTTGCTTTATGATTCTTCAGTACACCATTCATTACTCGCCATGTTGCTTTCATATCACCATTAGTTTTATCTAATAATTTACTATAATATTCTTTCTTATGTTTCCTTATAATCCCTACTAATTTATTTTTATACTTTTTATATTTTTCTTCTGCGCTCTGACTTCGCAATTTCAAGAAACATGAATACAAATAATTCTTTTTTTTACATGCATTTCTTAACCCTTTTGTCATCCATGGTTGATCATTCGTATTTCTCTTTGTGTAATTTGTTTGCACACAATTCTTTTCATACAGGGTTTCCAAGATATTCATAAACTCATCATATGCTCTGTTCGCATCATCAACATACACTTCATTCCAGTCTTGTTTATCCAGATCCTCTTTCAATTTTTCCAAAACTTTTTTTGATGTGTTTATGATTTTTTTCTTCGTTGTGTCTGCTTTTGTGATATTTTGATCATTTTTAAAGATTGTGAAAACTGGTAAATGATCACTTAAGTCGGTCGTTAAGATACCACCAATCACATCCCCATTTGTTATATTTGTGAAAATATTATCAATTATTGTAGCACTATGAGTTGTAATTCTTGTTGGCTTTGATATCAATGGATACATATTTAAACTGTACATTGAGTTTATAAATGTGCTTATGTTATTTGAATCTGTTTTATTTCCCATATCAATGTTAAAGTCTCCACACAAGAAAATATTTTTATTAAAACTTTTCTCCATTAGTTCCAAGATTTTATCAGTGAATATTTCTATATTTGCTCCTGGTGATCTATATACACAACTTATTATTATGTTTTTATCGTTTTTGTTTATAATTTCTATTGTTATCATTTCCATAATATTATCAACTATTATTGACATTTCATTATTTAATTTACATTTTATTTCATTATTGACAAATAGTGCGACACCACCACCTCTTTTATTATTTCTGTTCATATGATATAATTCATACCCCTCGATGTGAATATTACTAGTGTTATCATCATTAAGCCATGTCTCTGACAACGCTATTATCGTAAAAGTTCTATTTAATTGTTTTAAGTAATCTGTTATTTTGGATATGTTTGCATTTATACTTCTGCTATTAAAGTGAATAATGGAGAGAACTCCATTTGATATATTGATGTCATTAAACTGCTCTTCATTATAATATTCGCTATCATTTATTACAGGAAAAAAATTTGCATCAATCACATTTTCAACATTATATATTTTAGGTTCTGAGTCTTCGTATGTTGTCATGTTCTAATGTATTTGTTCATTTCACCGTATATAAAAAGCCAGATAGAAGCAAAAGTAGCACATCAGTAGCTAAAGACTAAAAGTAGCAAAAGTAGCAAAACAGTAGCTATAGACGAAAAGTAGCAAAAGTAGCAAAACAGTAGCTATAGACTAAAAGTAGCAAAAGTAGCACATCAGTAGCTAAAGACTAAAGGTATCTAAAGCTGCTAAACTAGCTATAGACTAAAAGTAGCAAAAGTAGCAAATCAATAGCTAAAGACTAAAAGCATCTAAAGCTGCTAAACAGTAGCTAAAGACTAAAAGTAGCAAAAGTAGTAAAGCAGTAGCTAAAGACAAAAAGTAGCATACCTAAGTAGAAAAGGCAAAAGTAGCAAAAGTACCGGTAAATAAAACAGTTGCTAAAGACAAAGCGTAGCAAAACAGTAGCTATAGAATAAAAGTAGCAAAAGTAGCAAATCAGTAGCTAAAGACTAAACATATCTAAATCTGCTTAACAGTAGCTAAAGACTAAAAGTAGCAAAAGTAGCAAAGCAGTAGCTAAAGACAAAACGTAGCATAAGTAAAAAAAAGCAAAAGTAGCAAAAGTTAATAAAACGGTAGCTAAAGACAAAAAGTAGCAAACGTAGCAAAACAGTAGCTAAAGACTAAAATATCAAAAGGTTACCTACTGGAAGTAAAACCTTGGCTAAAAACTAAAAGCAGCTAAAGGGTAACTATACACAGACTAGCTAAAATCTAAATTAAGCAAAAGGTGGAATAAAAGCTAAAAAAAATCTAACAGCTGACCCCAACAATAAAAAGCCAAAAGTCACAAAAAGGCAGGCTAAAAGCTAAAGGTAGGTAAAGGCTGGCTAAAATCCAGAAGTGGCCAAAAGCAGCCAAATGTGCTAAAAGCTGAAAATAGCAAAAGGCTGCTTAAAAATATGAAACTATCGAAAGGCTAGCTAAAAGCTAAAAGTAGCTATAGGCTGGCTAAAAGCTAAAAGGTGGGGCGGCCGTGGTGTAGTGGTAATGGCAGTCGACCCCTGATCGGAAGGTTGGAGGTTCGAATCCCGCATCCGCCCACCAACGTGTCGTTGTGTCCCTGGGCAAGACACTTAACCCTGAGTTGCTCCCGGTAGGTCTGGATGGCGCCTTGCAAGGCAGGCTACCACTACTGGTGTATGAATGTCTGAATGAATGGGTGGATGGCTGGTATTGTAAGCGCTTTGGGGCTCCTCACAGGGGGCTGGAAAGCGCTATATAAATAAGCTCCATTTACCATTTTACCATTTAAAAGTATCCAAAAGTAGCAAAAGGCTATCTAAAAGCAGAACTAGCAAAGGGCTGGCTAAATGCTAAAAGTGGCCAACAGTATCAAAAGAATAGTTAACAGCTGAAAATAACAAAAGGCTAGCTAAAAATACAAAAGCCGTAAAATGTTGACAAAATGCTAAAAGCTGCTAAGGGCTAGCCAAAAGAATCCAAAAGTATAAAAAAGGCTAGCTAAAAGCTAAAAGTGGCGATAAGCATTAAAAGAATAGTGAACAACTGAAAGTAACAAAAGGCTAGCTAAAAGCTGAAAGTAGCTAAAAGCTAGCTAAACTATAAAAGTGGCAAATGTTGACTAAAAGCTGCCAAGGGCTAGCTAAACATGTTCAAAAGTAGCAAAAGCCTAGCTGAATGGTAAAGGAATCAAAATGAGACAACTAAAACCAGTTTACTAAATCAGATTTTTTTTTTTTAATAAATGTTTTTGGTGGATTTAAGAGCCCTTATTGTATTAATTTATTTATTGAAAACAGTGAAATGCTGAGTCAGCGTTGTGAACAAAAGAAAACAAAGAGCTCCATGAAGAACCTGCGTCTCTCTGTACTCCAGCTGCAGCTGCTGGCTCAGGCTGTGCTGCTGGACGGCCTTGCCGAGGCAGCGGTCCTCCAGGTCCTGGACTCTGGTCTTCACCTGGTCCAGCAGCCCCTCCAGCTCTGAGGCTGTCTGAGACTGCTGAGCTGCTCGGCTCGTGTGCTTCTGAACCTCCTCCCTGACGGCACACAAACAGAAAAACAGGCCTTGAAATCAAACTGGAAACCACTTGGACCGAGGAACGTCTCTAACTGGGTCATGTTTCTTCTCTTTAAGTTGAATTTTTAGATGAACTTTTTTTTTACTGTTTGTACCTCAATTCATCCAATAGGAACATTACAACATTTTTTTTTGTTTCTCAAAAACAGTCCGGTAACAATGTTCCTGGGTACATTTGACCCTGGGGTGTATTTAATTATTGAAAAGTCTCAGAAACTAAAAAAGAAATGAAGTTTATATGTTATGATTGGCTTCACTCTTTCAAATTATATTCAGTGCAGAGGTGTAAATAATAATTTACTTGTTTTTCATTTAAAAAAAGCATTTACCAGTCATTTGTCTTGTATTGTGGAAAGACCTATATACAGGTAGTCCTCGGGTTATGACGGTCTCAAGTTACGATGTTTCGTGGTTACGGCGCATCTCCCATAAAAAAAAATATATATACTGTATATATTTTGAAATTTTATTTTGAAAAAGCGAGTTACGCAGTTTACGGTTTTACGTTCTAAAGCGTAGCGGCGGAGAAATACTGCACTGTAAAAAAGCTAAGTCTGGTCCTCTGGACATCAAAAAAAAAACTGTACTGTGAACACGGTTTTACGTCGTAAACGAATAGAGAATACGGAGGATGGACGGAGGAATGGCTTCACCAGCATCCCAGTAGGAAATTAACTCTTTTTTCCCTTCATTATATGGTATGTGTTTTTTTGATAATTATGTAGGGTACTGTGTTAGGATAGGCTAAGTGCTTGGTAATACAGTACTGTACATGTATATGGTGAAGTATGTACGGTACGTATATTTCGACTTACGTCGAAAATCGGTAGGAACGGATCTACGTTGTAAGTCGAGGACTACCTGTATAGGTTTTTCCATCAATTTTATTCACACTTTGATTTTTTTTTTCTTTCATGGTGTGTGTGATGTTGAGAAATTCAAAAATATATGTAGATGAGATCTTACTTCCCTAGATGAGGGTTATTCAACTGGTGGCTCACGTGCCAGACATCAGTCTGGTCCACCAGTGAGCTCATTTTTATTTATTTTTTGCTCTGGGTTTGAGTTCTGTTTATTGCATTTATGAGTCAATACAACAGATTAAACACGTTTAAAAATGTAACATGTAAATAAACTAAGTTTTACAATGACCTAATGACTTTAATTAACTAATTAATTTTAATTAACTGTGGCTCTTGTGCAGTTTGTTGAATAGCCCTGCCATAGATTGTTAAAAGAGTGTATTAACAAGAGGTTAAATATAGTTTCACCTTCACATAGATCATTTCTTCAAAAAGATCTGAACTACCCTTTTAAAATGTTACTCCATTGCATTAAAAACAATTGATTAATTAATTCTGCTCTGATTATGTTCAGTTGGATATAAAGAGACATGAAAAAAACAGCTCAACATTAAGCTGTAAGGATGGACGACAGAGCAAACCTGAGTCCACTGGGAGGCGCTGGTATTCAATTATGTTTTCCCAAACGTCAACTGGGTTTGTATCACACCTGTCAAGTTTTGGATTTAAAAATAAGGGAAATTTTCTGCCGGGTACGCCGAGCCATCCCACTAGCCCAGGGATCTGCAACCTTTATGATCAAAAGAGCCATTTCTGCCCCTTTGTTCACTAAATTAAACGTTTCCGGAGCCACAATACCTGCTACAACTGGGATTCTCAACTGGTGGCCCACAGACCACTTTAAGTTTGTTAGAGGACAATTTTCTGACCGGTAGTTTTCTGGCCATTGTAAAGCTGAAAATATCTAATGATTTGTTGATATTTTTACATTTTAAGACTAAAAAAGACCAGATTATCATAAAGAAGGAAAAATAATGTGATCTTTCCCAATTAAAAAATAAAATAATGAACTATGCAGGTCTAGGTAAATTATTTTAATTGTGGAAAAATTAAATATCCTACTTCGAATAAATAAAGTTAACTTATGTTTTACTCCTTCTATTAGTTCTAGTATTCACACATTTGCAAAGGAAATGACAGGAAAAACTGCTAAAACTAGCCCTTTTTGTTGTTATAAGAACAAATAAAATTCAGTTTAAAGTTAGTTTTGATCAAAGCTTGGAAGAGCCACTGCTGAGGGACCAAAGAGCCGCATGTGGCTCCAGAGCCGCAGGTTGCAGACCCCTGCACTAGCCCAACCAAAGTCCAGGACCCCTTACATTTTAAGACAGGTTTACAAGAAATCTAAAATAACTACCTATCAGCCTCTTTCAAACCAGTTATGTGATCACAATCTGATAGGCCTACCTTTGTGCTTGACGGATTTTTCATGCTGACGGACATCGTTCCTTCCCCCATGAGAGACACTAAAGTCGCAGTTACAAAGCTTAAAAAACGCGTAATTGTGCCCCACCCTACTCTTCTTTAGGAACGTAAATTCGCTGTCCCATTTTTCAAGATATTTACACGAAGTCTTAACTTTTTTGGCAGGGACGCATTCTCTCTCATTACATTTATCCGTCTCTGTGTTTTTCCGGGTTTGTTCCCGCTGCCAGCCCTAACATAGCGAGAACTGCCACTGAGGCTACTGCAGGTGGCAGTTCTTGCGAGGCTAGTGACAGAGGCACTGGAATGTTTTTTTTTTTTTTTAATAATATTATAATACGGGAGATTTCCGAAATAATAATTCGGGATGACGACGGGAAAGAGGGGTATAATATTATAATACGGGAGATTTCCGGGAAGATAATAATTCGGGATGACGACGGGAAAGAGGGGTAAAATACGGTAGTTTCCCGGCCAAAATGGGAGACTTGACAGATATGGTTTGTATTAATGAGAGAAGACTGTCCCAAACACACACACCGAAATTGTTTCACGTAGCTGTAAGAGTCAATGAACAGATTATTTAATTTTCTGAGCTGAGAGGTTTTACAACCATGTGAGCTGCTTTCAGCTCACACGTGCACCGAGCTGGAAACCTGCTGGTGGAGTTGGATGACAGGAGGGCAGGTGGTCTGCACAGAACAACAGCTGCATTATTAAACAGCTGCAGGACCAGCGGACCTGGGAACACCTAAAGACGACCCACGCTGCTCCTCTTGTGTCTGGCTGAGAGGGGCTGCACTTCAGCAGAATAAAACCCGACGGGGACCAGTTCAATGATGGTTCGGGTTCAAATTATGTCACAAGGTGGTATTTAAGTTATTGCATTTTTAGGTTTTACACGCGATCCTGCTTTTGTTTAACTTTATTGTGTGCTGCAACAGTTATTAACTGAGAGGAAATTATAAATAATAAACAAAAATAAGGAGTTACAATGTTTTTCAAAAATCTAACCTAGTGAAGCGTGTTCTCATTTGTTTTTAGATATGATGTTAATATGAGCATTTAGCACAGCATGGGTATTTCAGTGTTTCTGTTCAAATGTGTGGACAAAAAAGAAAAAAAAGTCATTTAAATAATTTATTGGTGTTTATTGGGCATATTTCTGACCAGACTGACATGCCAACTAAGGGCAGGGGAAATGGATTGCTGTCATTTTAAAACTCCTCTTATCTTAATTTTTTATGGCAGTTTATGAAAATACATTTACCGTATTTTTCGGCCTGAAAGTCACAGTATTTTTGCATAATTTACATGCCCTGAAGCAACATATTTATGGATTTTTTCCCAATATTTATAGACCATACTTTGGCTGAGCTATGACTGTTTTCATTCATTCTGACTGAAAAAAATAATTGAGCAGTACTAATTTCAGCCACTTGAAGGCAGCAGCATAGTAATAGCAGTAAGGCATGCCGCTGTATCATGTAATAGGTAAATGTGGCTATAAAAAGACATATTCCAAAAAAGTTCAAGACAAAAATAACTGGACTTTATTTATTATACTTTCTTGCTTATTTCTTGAACTTTTTTTTAATTTACCATGTCCTGGATGACTGAGACTCTTCACTTCCCACATATTGTTTTTATGCTACAAGTGCTTAGCGTATTTTTAGTTGATGTTTTTCTTAGTTCATATCTTAGGTGTTATTACTGTTTTTCTTTTACATTTTATTGTTGGATGTAACTGGGTTCCTGTGTACATAATTTTGTTCCACCACACAATAAAGAAATCTAGGTGTTATTACTGTTTTTCTTTTACATTTTATTGTTGGATGTAACTGGGTTCCTGTGTACATAATTTTGTTCCACCACACAATAAAGAAACTATGACTGACTAGCTATTAATGACACAATCGGCTTGCTATATTACCCCCACCTTTGTTCTGCTCGTTGCTTGGAGAAAGGCAAACCAGCTGCACCGCCCGGGCAAAATGCAGCTAATTTGACCATTAAAATGCATTTATTGCGCAAACGTTAGACTGAGACACACATTTACTATAATTTTGAGCAAACAAACAATAGTTTTTAAGTGTTAATCTTGTTAAATTCTTGTAAAGTCCTCCCACATCAATTTTTGGCACAACACTGGTCCACATTTCTGGGTTGTCTGCGGCGACGCGTAACAAACGCGACGCGTCAGCTGTGACACATAATAGATGCAACGTATATGGTGAAGTGACATATTTATGGATTTTCCCACTTTATTTGACATATTTGGACTGATTCCACTTACAGGGTGGAGCGACAAGCATGGCGGAAAATACGGTAGTTTTTTTTTTCATTGCCATCAAATTTGCATTACATGGTTACTTTAAAGGAAATCTATGATTATTTATAAGAGCAAATAAGAACTTCCTAGGGCACTTTCTCCAGGAACATCCTAATATTTGAGCTGAAATAACCATACAATGTCAAACAGATGGTGGCGAGAGAGAGAGAAAAAGAAAATTTACATAAACGGCAAATCGAAGTTGCTTTTGCTTTAAGACAAACAGCTTTAAGACACTCAAACTAGATGTTAGCTTAGCGTTACTAAAAGATCCAGGCCAATGCGATTGACAAATACTTCTGCTTTCTGCCTGATAAGTATTTTCTGAAATGTTTCAACAAATTTCTTTTGAATAACTCAGAAAGTTTAGTTTAAAACACAACTTGGTTACCGATACATCAGGTTAGCGCCGTCTCCGTATAAAATCTGTGAAGCTGTTGTTCTGTGCAACAACTAACTTCTAAAATAAACGGTGTATAAGGCCTGCAAGTCGTTAGAGCTGTTGTCTCTCAGAGAGCAGGTTGCCCTGGGTCAAATCCTGGCCGGAGGCCTTTCTGGGTGGAGTTTGCATGTTCTCTCCGTGCATATGTGGGTTTTCTACAGGTACTCCGGTTTTTTTCCACAGACCAAAAACATGCGGTGACTGGTAACTCTAAATAGCCTCTAGGTGTGAGTGAGAGAGTGAATGGTTGTCTCGTTTATCTCTATGTGTCCCTGTGATGGACTGGAGACCTGTCCAGGGTGTTCCCCGCTTCTCACACAGTGACTGCTGGACATGGGCACCAGTGACCCAAAAAGGAAGAAGCGGGTAAAGATAACGGATGAAAGTTTAATGAAAAGACGTACTTGAGATGGTTGTTGGACATAACAAGCTCCTGAATCAGAGCCTGTCTCCTCTCAGAGTCCATCAGCATTGTCCTCAGAGTTGTCCTTAACTCACCAGCTGACTTCTTGTCTAAAAGGACCAAATCTAAAGACACATGGACACCACAGACACAACAACAAATAATTCCATTAGTCAGTGCCAGCAAATAAGGATTTATATACAATGCTTTAAATTTGAAATATTTTTTGACAAATTATTTCACTGAACTACATTAATAAAACATTTTACATAATGTATAAGGTTGACGTCTGGGCACAGGCATGAATAGCAAAGTCGAAAATTTACCGTAATTTTTGGACTATAAGCTGCTACTTTTTTCACACAATTTGAACACCACGGCTTATACAATGCTGCGGCTAATTTATGTTTTTATTTTATTTTTTAAACCAGCTGTGTTACAGGCACTGTTTAGAAAGAAAAGAACTGAACGTATTTGTGTACATTACCTGTACATATTTAATTAAAATATTCCAAAAATCTTTCTGTGTAAATATCTCATGTTATAACGTGGACACCTACGGCTTATAGACAATTTTTTTTTCTTTTTTATATTTAGTGGGTGTGGCATATACTCAGGTGCGCCGTCGGCATTTTGACACCAAACACGGAGCTAAGTATGCCAAAGTGAGCCTTCAACCCTAATGCTGTTATTTTGAGTTTATTATACTTATTAAATGTCTTTTTTTTATTATATTATGTTAAATTTGCAGCAATATATTTGGGATTGCAGGTTTATGCATTTATGCATGTTTTCTATAATAATACCATCTCACATTAGTTGATGTATGACCCTTGCGAGGCTGTGTGCAGCCATCTGTTTTTTTGTAAAAGGCTATACCCGTTCTTACAGCTAACAATTTTTGTTTGGACCGTTACTCTGTCCCTCTTAACTATGACAAAAGTTTTGAACAAAGTTAATGTCATGTTATTTTTCCTTATTCACTTGGAAAGTTTTGATAATTGATTTATGGAGTAATGTGGGTTTCATAACCTGGCAAATTAAAAGGTTTTCTGTTATAACAGCAGACATATTTTTCTACATCTTTGCAAATACTATATATACAGGTACCGGTAGTCCTCGACTTACGACGTTGATCCGTTCCTACGCAGCGTTGTAAACCAATTTTCGACGTAAGTCGGAACATACGTACATATTGCACCATACACATGTATACACATACTGTATCACCAAGCACTTAGCCTATCCTAACACAGTACCCTACATAATTATCAAAAAACACATACGTTTGGGAGCCATAATGAAGGGAAAAAAGAGTTAATGGCCTACTGGGATGCTGGTGACGCCGTCCTCCTCGGTCCATCCACCGTATTCCGCCGTAAAACCGCGTTCACAGTACAGTACAATATTTTTCGCTGCTGCGCCGCTGCTTTACAACGTAAAACCGCGTTCACAGTACAGTGCAGTATTCCTCCGCCGCTGCACAGCGTACAGTACAATACTGTATTCTTCCACCGCTGCGCCATGACGTTTATGACGTAAAACTGCGTAACTCGAAATAAGGCTTTTCATAGTAAATGGGAGCTGCGTCGTAACTCGAGACCATCGTAACCCGAGGACTACCTGTATTTAATATTTGTAAGATGAATATGTAAAAAATACAGTTATTTAACATTAAGGAGAAGTTGCATTTATTTTACATTACATTTAGTTAAATTTATCTACATTTACCGGTATACTGGTTTACATTTACCGTATTTTCCGGAATATAGGTCGCAGCTTTTTATCATTTTTGCATGCCCTGCGACCTATATTTAGGTGCGACCTGTTTATGGCTTTTTTTATCACTTTCGGCAAAACAAATTTTTTAATCCAGCTCATTTCACAATTACGTTTATTTATTAAGGAAAAGTTCAGCTCAGACACGTATTTGCTATAATTTTATCAAACAAATAATCGTTTTTAAGTGTTAATCTTCTTAAAAGCCTTGCTGTGCGCTCCTGTGGCAGACATTTGCAGCAGAGCTAAACACGGTCCACATTTCCGGGTTGACTCAGCGGTGACGCGTCACGTCAGCGGTGACGTAGGTGCGACCTATATTCAGGTGCGACCCGTATATGGATTTTTCAATTTTTTTGGCAATAATTGGACAATGCGACCTATATTCCGGTGCGACCTATATTCCAGAAACCCATTATGCTGATGTGGCCCTCGGTGGAAATGAGTTTGACACCTCTGATTTAAGGTGAAGTTGAAAACTTCATTGTGTTATCTACTTTACGCAATGCGCCAGAACCTTATCATGATGCTACCACCACCATGCTTGACACTTGGTAGATTGTTCCTGAACCATTTCTCTGTTCTTCCTAGATTTTCACCGAGTTCACAGAACTTTCCTAATATTCTGCGTATTGCTCAAGTTAACGTGGACCGTCAAATGCACACTAGCAAAGTAAAAGCACCAGCTACAGTCAACTGTGATCATTAATAAAACAGTATTAGGCCCTGTCAAATTAAAAGATTTTCTCAAACTTTCAGCACCACTAAAGAAAAGATTTACCTGTAAGTCACACGTGGGCATTTTACAGCTAGTGAACCGCACTCAGTTCAAATAAAGTTTATTATTATTATTATTAGCTACACAGCCAAAAAAAAAAAAAGATAATTCACCTAGCAAATTCAAAATCTCGGTTTCTTTGAAAGCGGCTTTGCGGTGCTTTTATTTTGAAGGTCTGAACTAATGCAGTTTGTGAGGTATTTAGGAGTTATTTGCTGAATTCAGCTGTGCATATTTTCAAGCCCAACAAAAAGCATTTTTTTTCTTATTAATGAGTTAAAGAAATACATTAAAAGAAAAAAAACTTAGTTTTATTTATAATGCTTGTGTTTAAATTGCTGCTAAAATCTACAAATTGTTCTATTTTTTGTCGAAACATGGAATATTTACATTCAATAAATAAACTTTTAAAATGACTGGTTCAAATAGGACTGGCATTCCCTCGTTGCAATATCAGCTACAAATATAAATCATATTTACAGGAAATTCTATTTGGTAGATTTGAGTTTAGCTTGTTGATAAACCCTCCACAACAATCCTAGTTTCATATGTGACCCTTTAGGAAAATAAGCTGCCACTCCTGATTTAAATTCAAACTTATGCACACTCATTCGAGCTGTATGTTGTATAATAAGGCCACCACAGAAACAGAAATCAACCATTCAAAGCCCAGAATTAATGACATTCGGGCGGATGTAAACTTCTGACTGCAGCTACAGTTTGAAACTAAAAATTCTGTAGAGAAATTGGACGTGTTTCCTCACCTGTGAGGTTCTTATTCTCCACGGGGTCTGCGAAAAACACCGGCTTAAAGCCATGATGCTGCAGAAGTTTATTCACCTCATCCCACTCCACCTGCTCCAGCTGCACCAAGGAACAGAAAAGTGTCAGTTTTACATCAAATCTGCTGAGAATTATTTTAGCTTTACCTGAAACTGCTTGCAGGTCCAAAGATAAACATAGGTTTTGTTCATTAAGAGTGGGAAATGACCTGTCCTGGTATCCATACTTCAAACAAGTATCTGCTACTGAACACAGTTTAGCTGGTTCTTGTTAAAGCCTGATTGTGTGACAGCTGAGCAGCAAGAGAGGAGATCTATAGCTCTACAATGGATGAAATCTGATCCACCTGGACCCCCCTCCCCGTCTTCAAACACAAGCAGAGGATCAGGACTCACCTGTTGCATGCTTCAAATTCCCCGTTTCTGACGACAGACGAACTTTATGTTGAACTCCGTTAAAAATCCGTCGAATTAAACCGATTGGCTTTTAGCAACAGCGTGCAATAAAAAAACTGAGAAAAAGCACATGGATTGTGAACGTTGGTGTTGTTCTGGTAAATTCGGTTCACAAAAATGTTCGGTTTTCATTTAATACAGAATAAAACGTAACGAAATATGATATAACTTCGATTTTTTTTTTGCACTAACTGACATTAGCTTCTGTAGCAAACGAGGCTCTGTTACCAGTAAATATTAAACTCGCTTCACTTCTTGTTCAGTTCAAATGAAACATCCTTTGTTAAGAAAAATACTGGAAAAACAACACTTACTTGTTGTTGGTCTGAAATCTCGCTTTTTCCGGGATTCAAAAGTTTGCGTGGTGACGTAACCTCATGCGTGCTGACTTTAACCAATCAGCTCACAAGAGGCTGTTCACTGCATTTTACTGCATTTAAGCTACAAGAACACAAGATGGCGACAACATAACGTTTGTTGGTGTGTCCCAATCCGACGAGTAACCCCTCGCTGCAGCCTGCAGGACGGGGCGGGGTCGTGCCCGAGGGCCGAGCCATACCATATATGGAAGTAGCGCCATTGCACTCCGGAAATAAAGGGGGCGCTGTTTCAATGATCACTTACAAATTCCTTAAAGAAGCGGGTCAGCTGCTCAGCGGTGTTTCCAAGTACTGTAGAAGGTTGAAGAAGGGACACGTGAATGAAAATATTTTGAGGAATGATTCACAATGGAAACTTGGCAAAGTCAGCAGACCAAGTACACCTCGCTGCAGCAAACAGCGAGGGGTTACTCCAGCAGACGGTAATGATACTTTTTATAAGCATTTTTGTTATGTAGCAAATAAATATATTTATGTGAACTAGTAAAAATCGTAATTCCTTTAAGCTAAGATTGATGTTAGCATATGTAGCGTGCTGCATAGCGAAATCACGATCATAGTGCCTAAAAATAGATACCATTTTATAACTTTTAAAGTTCATTCTTTGTTTTCTTTCAGCAGATCCATGTATCTGTATGTAACATTCAAAAAGGGGAGATGTTACAACCTTATAGCAAAGATGACTCCTATAGATGTCCTCTTTGCTCCTACTCTGCTAAGGAGTCGTACAAGGTGGTGAACCATATTGCTAATACTGCTATGGTTCAACATAAAGGTTTGTAAAACACAATTTGATATTGCAAATACTGCTATGGTTCAACATAAAGGTTTTTAAAACACAATTTGATTAATACTAATGTTTGTGAAAGAGTTGTCAATTTTCTAATTTTGATGGTGTTTATTTGAATAGTTGTATGCAGTCCTAACTAATGTGAATTCTAAACCAGTGTTTTTCAACCACTGTGCCGTGGCACACTAGTGTGCCGCGAGTGATCATCAGGTGTTCCGCGGAAATAATCCAATTTCACTTAACTGGTCTAAAAAGATTTTTTTAAACGAATTAATTATCTAATAATATGCCATTTTCGAATGTCTGTGCTGTAGTGGTGTCTTGCGGCGTAATCATGTAATTTACTTATCGCTAGATAGATGGCAGTATGGAACATAGCATTGCACATTAAAACAAGAAAAGTAGTGATGCATGAACGTGACATGTAGCAGTGACAGCATTACATTCTAGCTAGCTGCTAGCAAGACTACGACAGTGATGGAAAAGTTTTTGATAAGAAAAAATACTAACTCCGATCTGGTCCCTGGACCAAATTCTGACCCAGATGTAGGCCTTAGTATAAGTGGATATCAGAAGATACCGTGAGCTCGAAACAGTACAGTGAGAGTTACATTTCGTTTGGATTTACTTTTACCGGGGACGCAACGACACCGACTTTGTTGTACTTGATATGCGGTGAGAAGCTGTTTATTTCATTCCTATTCAAGGCACTTTGATAAGAATGACTACCGTATATATTTAATATAGGCGATACAGAGTATATTTGTTTACATTTTTGGTTGGTGGTGTGCCTCGAGATTTTTTCAATGAAAACACTGTGCCTTGGCTCAAAAAAGGTTGAAAAACACTGTTCTAAACCACCAAAGTTAAATCGAAATAAAATATTTTTTTTCATTTTTAAAAAGTAAGGAGTGAGTAAGTAGGAAGTACACATAATTGAATTAAAATGTAAGGAGTAGAAGTAAAAAGTAGGCTGTAAAATAATTACTCCACTTAAGTAGAAATACCCAAAATTTCTACTCAAGTAAAGTAACAAAGTATTTGTACTTGGTTACTTGACACCTCTGACTGTTTCTGGCATAAATATGTGTACAAATTATGTATTTACTATTGTTAACGTTATTGATTTGATTTGGTTTGCAGAATTCTACATCTTCAGATGTGGTTTACCTTGTCACGGCGGCCCATCTCACTTTCATTGCCCATACTGTTTGTCAACACATGAGAAACGGGAGCGGTTTGTAAATCATTTAGTAAACCACACGATGACTTTAAGATCCCTGTCCAGCTGTGCAACAGCACAGCTACCTGTTCAGCCAGCTTCAACCAACATCCAGGCGGCCACAACAGCACCGCTACCTGTTCAGCCAGCTTCAACCAACATCCAGGCGGCCACAACAGCACCGCTACCTGTTCAGCCAGCTTCAACCAACATCCAGGCGGCCACAACAGCACCGCTACCTGTTCAGCCAGCTTCAACCAACATCCAGGCGGCCACAACTGCACCGCTACCTGTTCCATTTTCAAAGGCACACTTAAAGTCAAAAGACATTATTACATGTGAAATGTGCAGCTTGCCCTTGAAAAAAAGAAATCTTCGAGTTCATTTAAAAAGGAGGCACCAGAATAATTTGGTGCAGATTTCACAGAATCATCATTTAAGGAGTCAATGTGTGGATCCCAAAAAAGGTGTCTTTGCTGTTGAGAAATCATTTTACGGTCCATCAAACCCTATTCATGTTATAAAAAATACCTGGTCACAATTTCACAGATCAGAATGTGAGCTTGACAAGTGTACTGTTAATGCTCAGTTCGCCCAGCGGAGTGGGATTCTGCCTTTTGAGTGTGAACATATCCAGTCACTATATTTTTGCCCCCGTGCCACAGACTTTGAAGAATATCTGTCTGAATCTACTCTTGATATACTGGTTGAGAACTTGTGGTTCAGCACGCAGCGAAAGGAAGACCTTTTAAAGAAACAACAGGAAGCCATTGCAAACAGTACACCATTGTCAGTTCTTCTTAGTGTCTGTGGAACAGAAACTACATTTCACGTCTCTGTTTTTGAACCTAAAACGTCATTTTTTAGTAGATAGATAGATAGATAGATAGTTTTATTTGTCCCCGTAGGGAAATTAGTTTGCAACATTGTCAGCAGGCATTGACATAAAGGACATACGGTACTTATACAAACATGACATTAACATCATCATTACAGCAAAGACATTTGTGCTCAGTAAGTCATGATACCTTAGTATTATTTATCGATTTAATTGCTTGTGGTATGAAAGAGAATTTTGTTCTGTTTCTTGAGAATAAAGGAAGGCCGTACCTTCGCCCTGAAGGAAGCAACTCAAATGAAGATCTGAGGGGATGTGTGTCGTCTGCTATAATCTTGTTTGCCTTCCTCATAACTCTGTCCATGTATATCTTTTCCATACTTGGCAGAGTGGTCCCTAACAGTTTGCTGGCTGTAGTTACTATACTTCTCAAGGATTTCTTCTGAGCCTCTGTAGCATTGCCAAACCAACATATGTTACAAAATGTTAAAATACTTTCAATAAAAGCAGAATAAAACATTAAAAGCATTGAGTTATTGACTCTAAAAGAACCCAGTTTCTTTAAAAAATACATCCTCTGCTGAGCCTTGGTGCAAATAAGGTCAGCCCATGAGTCCCACTTTAAGTGACAGTCCAGAACCACGCCCAGGTACTTGTAGCACGAGACAGTTTCAATCTTCTCTCCATTGATGGTTGTTGGAGAGAATGACTGAAGCTTCCTGAAGTCAATGGTCATTTCTTTTGTTTTGTCCGTGTTCAGAACCAGTTTCGATTGTTTGCACCAATTAATGAAGAAGTCCAGAACTGGTCCGTGCTCTTCTTCCTTGTCGTTTAAAAGGCTTACCAGGGCAGTGTCATCAGCATATTTAATTAAATGTCTATTTGGGAAAGTACTTCTGCAGGAGTTTGTGTACAGAATAAATAACAGTGAAGATAAAACACACCCTTGGGGAGAGCCAGTGCTGGTGGTTGTTTTGTCAGAGAGTGTTGAACCCACTCTGACCTGCTGGACCCTACCTGTTAAAAAGTCTGTAATCCATAAAACCAAGCTCTGTGAGATTAAAAACTCTTTTGTTAAGATTTCTGTTAAAATCTTTGGCTGAATAGTATTAAAAGCTGATGAAAAATCCACAAATAAAATTTTTACATGTGCTTTTGGTCTTTCAAGGTGGGAATAGAGTAGATGCAGCATAGTCAGAACAGCATCATCCACCCCTCTAGAGGGCTGATATGCAAACTGTAGGGGGTCTAGAAGATGCTGTGTTTGACAGAGAAGGCCTTTTTTAATTATACGCTCAAAGCTCTTCATCACCAGAGATGTCAGTGCGATGGGACGGAAATCATTTAACCCTGATGGCCTTTGAACTTTAGGCACCGGCACAATTATGGATGTTTTCCATAATAAAGGAACTGTATGATGTTTCAAAGAATAGTTAAAAATATCTGTAAAAACTGGTGCTAGTTGTGAGGCACAATTTTTAAGAACCTTGCCAGAGATGTTGTCAGGTCCAGGGCTTTTTTGAGGATTACAGATTCTAAACATCTGTTCGACCTCTGACAATTTTATGGTAAATGGAGGCATTGGGGGCACATCCTGCTCGCTCCTCTGATGAGCGGTGTCTTTGCAGCTTTCTTCAAACCTGCAGAAGAAATTATTAAGCTGATTTGGTAACTCTGCTCCTCTAATTTCAGGCAAATATTGATTTGATGGCCCTTTACCTTTGTGTGGAATGTTAGTCATAGTCTTTACTCCCTGCCATGCCTGTCTACTGTTTCCAGATGCCAGAGAGGCCTCTATTTTCTCTTTGTATTTGTGTTTATCAAGTTGTATCTGCCTTTTTATTTGTTTTTGCAGGGCCCTTCGAGCCGTTTCATCCAGATCGTTATAAGTGTTTCTCCTCTTGACCAGGAGCTCTTTTAGTATATTTGATATCCAGGGCTTATCGTTTGGGTATACTTTGAAACATTTAGATGGGATTACAGAATCTACACAGAAGTTAATGTAGTCTGACACTGCTGTAACCTGTTCATCAATGTTGGGGGAACTAAAAACTTCCCATGTTGTGCAGTCAAAACATCCTTGCAGGGCCATTATGCTATCATTGTTCCACACCTTGACAGTTTTGACCTGAGGCTTCTCTCTCTGAACCAGCCTCCTATATACTGGGCGCAGATACACCACATCATGATCTGATGCCCCCAGTGGCGGAAGCAGGGATACAGAGTAGTAGACTTGGTAGGGTGATCGTTACCCATGACAACAAGAAAAACACCTGGCATTGTCCCTGCACAGATGGGAAGAAGTCCTGTACACACAAGGCTACAGCAAAATGGCATCTGTTTGAGAAAATGCCAGACATGTTTAAAACTGCAAAAAGTCCAGAGGAGGATGTTATGTGTGGTGCTGCTCCTTTGAACTGTGATGAGGAAAGTGCATCAATCACTGATCCAGCAACTGAGAGGATGATCAAGTATTTGATGTCACACAAGAAAATACCCGCTGATCTTCCTGAAACACTTATCATCAGCAGCAGAAATGCCAAGTTTCTCAATGGGTTCCCCACACATCTCATTCCATCTGAGACGGAATGCACAGAATGTGAACAACACACCACTCTAAGTGATCCACAGCTGGTATCTGCAACAGCAAAGATATTGACTTCATCTGGTGTAGTTACAGGTTTGGAAGTTATGGTGTGATTACAAGTAAAATTAATAATTGTGACTTGCATTGTATCAACTTTAGGTGTTTATTAGATTATTATTTATTTGTATTCCCTTTTAGGCATATCAACATACAGGAAGACCTGTCCTAACTGTAACATGGTGTATCGATATCAAGACTGGCAAGATGGCATCCACAATTTTGATGATCATATGCTACTGTCAGTACATTTGTGCCTTTCACTGAGAAATGCACTGCAGGTTAGTTCTTGTTTTTAATTTGTTGTGTAAAATTTAAAGTTCATGTTTATAAAATTATAACAAATGCAAAGTTTAGAATTTTTCATGTTTGGTGTTTTTTAATGTCTAACTGTGATTGTGCAATTTTGCTCCTATTATTTCTGTAGACTCACACTGCTGTAAGCCGTATCATTGAAATGATAGAATACACCGAACGGGAGAGCTTTCCTAACAAGGAGCGGGTCCTGCACGCATATCTATCATTTGAGGGTCTGACTGATCATGACTACCTTTACGCATGTGTTTTATGTGGTTATCATCCAGCAGTAGTAGTCATGGACCTCCATAAGAAAGGTGTTTTCAGCATGCCTGGTAAGTATTTAGCTTTCAGATCTGTAGTGATGCTTATACTGTTATAGAAAATGTTCAAGTCATCTGAAATGAAAATTTACAAAAATATCTAATACTTTATTTGTTACATTTCTGAAGTTAGTGAAATACCAAACCCACCTAAAAACTACAATGGAGAAGTGAACGCTAAATCCTTTTGGGACTCTCTCACCATGGAAGTTATTAGTCGTGGGTTTTATCCACGTAAGTATGTGCCTATTTAAGGTTAAGCTTTGTAAACATTCTGTACAACAAACAATTAAGTCTCCAGTGTGTCCAGCAATGTGGAAGAAATGCCTTAAAGAAACTTTTGTGTGTCTTCATTGTTTCAGCTGGCTGCAAGAATCCTTTTGTTGTAAAACCTACATACCACAACTGGTCCCCCTGGATTGGTCCACAGACAAGACAATCTGACATTTTGTTAAACACAGAGACTGAAAAAATCCATGTGCCTGACAGGAGCAGTGATCCAGAACAGTATGTCACAGAAGAGCGGCTTGC
>JBBPBX010024338.1:16140-39756 GCA_038048925.1 Garcialebias charrua | reverse complement strand
ACTATACAGGTATCCCCGATTTACGAGCGAGATCCGTTACAACGAGGCGCTCGTAAACCGGAAATCTCGTAATTTGGAACGGTTGCCATGTCTCTCGTAAGTCCGAAATTTCGCTCGTAAATTGGAACGGTTTCGCTAGCGCGACTACAAACACTCGTTCATCAAAAAACTGCTTATGAGTGCATAAAAATGATCGGAAACGTGTGTCCATATGCTTAGCTAACTAACTGTGGTGAAAAAACACATGAAAACTCAGTATTTTTTGCGTTTTTTCCAAAAATTCGCCAGCTCGTAAGTCTGGAACCTCGTAGATCAGAGCGCTCGTAATTCGGGGACTACCTGTACAATACACATTACGCTACTTCATATATTTTTTTAACAATTTAGTTTTTATCATTTTCTTAAATGTAAACATTGACTTGGCATTTTTAACTTCATTCTCCAAACCATTCCATAATCCAATTCCCTGGATTGAGGTGGACAGTCCCTTCAAACTACTGTACATGTAGTTCTGAATTTTGGTTTTACAAATATCTCTGTCCCCTTAAGATTATAACAACTTTGTCTTTTAACCAAATGTATTTGGATATTTAAAGATAATGCACTTGGTTCTGTTGTCAGGGCAGGGTTCCCTGCTTGTACTGTATTATGGACTCACTGAATTTAAACTGCTCCTCATACTCCAGCTGCTTCTTGTCCTTCTGCTCCTGCAGACGTTCAAACAGAGACCGAGCGTCGTACTCCTCCTCCGGGACCTCTGCCCCCCCACAGAGAGACACACACATAGGTCAGCATGTAGAACTAATGGTCCAACTGTGTCTCTGCAGTCATTTCCCCAACCTTCTGGATCATCGGGCTTCCTGACTTTTTCCCACTCCTCCTGTCTCTTCTTCCTCTTCTCGTCGAGTTCTGCCTCTGTCACAAACTTCCTGCTGAGGTCCACGCCGGTTGCTTCTCCTGCTGCCATCGGACCCGCTCTGGACACAACAGAACCCGGCCAGACCAACAGTGCACCATCATACCACAACACAAAATAAAGATTTGTTCAGAAGTTTTAGACCTGCAGACAGAAAATGTTTTCTATGGCGCTCAGCTGAAAATAAACCCAAAGTTTTAAGGCTGTATTTAAAAATTATTTTTCTGTGCTGAGCTGCTCCAAACATTGCGTCAGCGATGATTTTGTTTAAAATAATAATAATTTTAAAATAAATCAGCTCAGATTAAAAACTAGCAGCTTAGAATTGATCAAATTCCATCCATCCATTTTCTTCCGCTTATCCGGGGTCGGGTCGCGGGGGTAGCAGCCTAAGTAGGGAGGCCCAGACTTCCCTCTCCCCAGCCACTTGGAGCAGCTCCTCTGGGGGAATCCCAAGGCGTTCCCAGGCCAGCCGAGAAACATAGTCCCTCCAGCGTATCCTGGGTCTTCCTCTGGGTCTCCTCCCGGTGGGACATGCCCGGAACACCTCACCAGGGAGGCGTCCAGGAGGCATCCTAACCAGATGCCCGAGCCACCTCAACTGGCTCCTCTCGATGTGGAGAAGCAGCGGCTCTACTCCGAGTCCCTCCCGGATGACTGAGCTTCTCACCCTATCTCTAAGGGAGAGTCCAGCCACCCTGCGGAGAAAACTCATTTCAGCCGCTTGTATCCGAGATCTTGTTCTTTCGGTCATAACCCAAAGCTCATGACCATAGATGAGGGTGGGAACGTAGATCGATCGGTAAATTGAGAGCTTTGCCTTTTGACTCAGCTCTCTCTTCACCACGACAGACCGGTACAGCGCCCGCTTCACTGCGGACGCTGCACCTATCCGCCTATCGATCTCACGCTCCAGTTTTCCCTCATTCGTGAACAAGATCCCGAGATACTTAAACTCCTCCACTTGGGGCAGGACCTCCTCCCCGACCCGGAGAGGGCACGCTACCCTTTTCCGGCTCAAGACCATGGCCTCGGATTTGGAGGAACTGATCCTCATCCCGGCCGCATCGCATTCAGCTGCAAACCGCTCCAGTGAAAGCTGTAGATCACGAGCTGATGAAGCCAATAGGACCACATCATCTGCAAAAAACAGAGAAGCGATTCTAAGGCCACCAAAACGGATCCTCTCAACACCTTGGCTGCGCCTAGAAATTCTGTCCATAAAAGTTATGAACAGAATCGGTGACAAAGGGCAACCTTGGCGGAGTCCAACTCTCACCGGAAACGAGCCTGACTTACTACCGGCAATGCGGACCAAGCTCTGACACCGGTCGTACAGGGACCTAACAGCCCATATCAATGGGCCTGGTACCCCATACTCCCGGAGTACCCCCCACAGAACCCCCCGAGGGACGCGGTCGAATGCCTTTTCCAAGTCCACAAAGCACATGTAAACTGGTTGGGCAAACTCCCACGCACCCTCCAGGACCCTGTTGAGGGTGTAGAGCTGGTCTAGTGTTCCACGACCAGGACGAAAACCACACTGCTCCTCCTGAATCCGAGGTTCGACTATCCGACGGACCCTCCTCTCCAGAACCCCTGAATAGACCTTACCAGGGAGGCTTAAGAGTGTGATCCCTCTATAGTTGGAACACACCCTACGGTCCCCCTTTTTGAATAGGGGAACCACCACCCCAGTCTGCCAATCCAAGGGAACTGCCCCCGATGTCCACGCGATATTGCAGAGTCGCGTAAGCCAACACAACCCCACAACATCCAGAGCCCTAAGGAACTCAGGACGAATCTCATCCACCCCCGGAGCCTTGCCACCGCGGAGCTTTTTAACCACCTCGGCGACCTCAGCACCAGAGATTGGAGAGCCCGATCCAAAGTCCCCAGGCTCCGCTTCCTCAGTGGAAGACGTGCCAGTAGGATTGAGGAGGTCTTCGAAGTATTCCGCCCACCGACTCACAACATCCCGAGTTGAGGTCAACAGCACGCCATCCCCACCATAAATGGTGTTGGTCGCGTACCGCTTTCCCCCCCTGAGACGCCGGATGGTGGACCAGAATCGCCTCGAAGCCGTACGGAAGTCATTCTCCATGGCCTCTCCGAACTCCTCCCACGCCCGAGTTTTTGCCTCAGCAACCACCCGAGCCGCATGCCGCTTGGACTGCCGGTACCTATCTGCTGCTTCCGGGGTCCCACAGGCCAAAAAGGCCCAATAGGACTCCTTCTTCAGCTTGACAGCATCCCTCACCGCCGGTGTCCACCACCGGGTTCGAGGGTTGCCACCACGACAGGCACCAACAACCTTGCGGCCACAACTCCGATAAGCTGCCTCGACAATAGAGGCGCGAAACATGGTCCCACTCGGGCTCAATGTCCCCCGCCTCCCTCGGAACGTGTTCAAAGCTCTCCCGGAGGTGGGAGTTAAAGCTCCGTCTTACGGGAGACTCTGCCAGACGTTCCCAGCAGACCCTCACAATACGTTTGGGTCTGCCAGGTCTGACCGGCATCCTCCCCCACCATCGGAGCCAACTCACCACCAGGTAGTGGTCAGTGGACAGCTCCGCCCCTCTCTTCACCCGAGTGTCCAGGACATGCGGCCGCAGATCAGATGAGACGACAACAAAGTCGATCATTGAACTACGACCTAGGGTGTCCTGGTGCCAAGAGCACATATGGACACCCTTATGCCTGAACATGGTGTTCGTTATGGACAATCCATGACGAGCACAGAAGTCCAACAACAGAACACCACTCGGGTTCAGATCAGGGGGGCCGTTCCTCCCAACCACACCCCTCCAGGTCTCACTGTCATTGCCCACGTGAGCGTTGAAGTCCCCCAGCAGAACAAGGGAGTCCCCAGGAGGCGCACCCTCCAATACCCCCTCCAAGGACTCCAAAAAGGGTGGGTAATCTGCGCTGCCGTTCGGCGCATAGGCACAAACAACAGTCAGAGCCCGTCCCCCCACACGTAGGCGAAGGGAGGCTACCCTCTCGTTCACCGGGGTGAACCCCAACGTACAGGCACCGAGATGGGGGGCAACAAGTATGCCCACTCCTGCTCGGCGCCTCTCACCAGGGGCAACTCCAGAGTGGAAGAGTGTCCAACCCCTCTCAAGGAAACTGGTTCCAGAGCCAGAGCCATGCGTTGAGGTGAGTCCGACTATTTCTAGCCGGAACCTCTCAACCTCACACACTAGCTCAGGCTCCTTCCCCACCAGAGAGGTGACATTCCATGTCCCAATGGCCAGCTTCTGTAGCCGAGGATCAGACCGCCAGGGTCCCCGCCCTCGGCCACCACCCATTCCACAATGCACCCGACCCCTTTGGCCCCTCCCACAGGTGGTGAGCCTATGGGAAGGGGGACCCACGTCTCCTCTTCGGGCTGTGCCCGGCCGAGCTCCATGGGTGAAAGCCCGGCCACCAGGCGCTCGCCAACGTGCCCCTCCTCCGGGCCTGGCTCCAGAGTGGGGCCCCGGTGACCCGCGTCCGGGCGAGGGAACATTGTTTCCATTTATATTACTCATCATAAGGGGTCTTGTGTGAATTGATCAAATTCTTTAAAATAATAATAATGAACCAATCAACTTCTTCAGGTTTCTGGATTCACAACTTTTCTCTGCACTTTTTGATTTAGAGCAAAATGGAAGAAACAGCAAAAATCGAAAATAAATTATTTAAAATATCACATTAAACTTTTGTTGTATCCTAAAAATATATAACAAAAATACGCATTTACTTTTAGAAACTGCAGACGTTTCAGAGCCAGTCACATTTTATACCGTTATTTTACCTAAAAATTGTCTGTAAATTAAACATTTTACTGTTTGAAGAGCTGTGGTGGTTTATCTATGTATTAAATATGTCTATGTATTAAATATTTTATAGTTGGGAGTTTTTCTTCTTTGATGCAGCTGTGAAGGAAAAACGCAGTCCGAACTCAGCTCCCTCCTGGATGTTTGTGGACCGTCCGGATCAGGACCCCCCGTCCCGGGCTGATGGTGGTGTCCCTCCCCCGGTTAGCATTAGCTTCGTTAGCCTCACCGCACGGCTGTTCGTCGCCCCGGTTAGTAACGTTTTCAGATTCACACTAAATCTGGTTTCAGTCTGGGATCAGAACCGTTTCAAATCAAGCTGAGTTTATTTTGGTGTTGCTGAAACTTACCGGACTTTGAGCTAACAGCTAGCAAAACAGCTGCTCCGAACCCATCGGTGTTACGGTGAAAAGGAGTCGACGAGGTCATGTTCCGGGCGGGTCGTTTGTTCCGTCTAAACTAGCTGAAAACTACGGAACAAACAAAAGCTTACTTGAAATACACAAATAGCTAAATAAATAAATAGCTGAAAATAGCACAACAATTCAGTTTATTTATACAGCGCCAAATCACAACAAAGTTGTCTCAGAGCACTTTACATGAATTCATATACCCGGAAGCCAGCTGACAAGTTGAATCTTGGCTTCATTGCAGTCTCCCATCCTGAGCAAGCACAATGGCAACAGTGGAAAGAAAAACCTCCCTTTTAACAGGAAGAAACCTCCAGCAGAACCAGGATCAGGACAAGCAACCATCTGCTTTGACCGGCTGGTTTGAGAGAACAGGAAGAAGAGACAAACAAACACAGAATGGTAGGTCCAGATATAGATCTATGTGTACCTGAAAGACAAATAAATAAATAAATAAATAAAACACATGTTAAGATAGAAAAAAAAAATACAAATACACAACAGGTTGAGCAGAGTAAGTAAAGACAGTATAGCAGAGTGAAAAAGTATGGTCAGTTTCCTCCAGCAGTCTAAGCCTATAGCAGCATAACTAAGGGACAGCTCAGAAAACCCAAGCCGACCCTAACTATAGGATTTATCAAAAAGGAAAGTCTCAAGCCCAGTTTTAAAACTGGACAATGTGTCAGCCTCACAGACAGAAACTGGAAGTTGGTTCCACAAGAGAGGAGCCTGATAACTGAAAGCTCTGCCTCCCATTCTGTTTTTGGAAACTCTAGGAACCACAAGTAAACTTGCAGCCTGAGAGCGAAGCACTCTGTTAGGAAAATATGGAACAATCAGATCTGTTATAAGATCTGTAACATAAGACGGAGGTTGTTAACTTTGTTGGAAGTAGGATTTTTACTATGAGAAAACATCAGAAAAATAACTGAAAAGAATAGATTAAAGATTAAATTAGCAGAAAGAAGCAGATACAAGGATCAAAAGCTAATTTAATAAAAAGCTAAAAAAAATTGGGGGGGGGGGAGCAGAAACTACAGAAAGAACCTTAAAGTACTGCAACAAAGCAGTAATAAGCAGAACAAAAGCAAATAAAAGCTAAGAACCTGTTAAAAGAGTTGATAAATTAGCTACAAAATTAAATTGTTTACAACAATATATCAAAGGGTTAATGTATTCATTTAACCTTTATTTAGTCAGGTAAATCTCATTGAGCCTTGTGGGCTCGTTTACAAGAGAAACCTGCTACAAACTAAAGAATGATGAACAACAATGGTAGAATTTACTTAAACAATAAACAATAGAAAAACATAAGAGAGAAATACAGATTTTTTTTAAACAAAGTATCAAAAACTAGCAAAAAATTATAAGATAGATGTATAAAATCAAAAACAAGAACATATCTGCATTGGTTTTTGCCAGGATTCCAACATATTCTTAAAACTATTTAGAGAGGGCAAGGCTGAGAGGTTTAAGTCTTTTTTAAGATATTCCAGGAAACAGGAGCAGAGTAGGAGAAGGCCCTTTTTCCAAGTTCAGTCCTCACTGAGGGAACACTGCAGGTGATCATGTCCTGAGAGCACACACTGTAGCTGCACTCACGCAAGGACATAGGAGATGTATGAAGGCAGCAGACCAAGAAGTGATTTAAAGATGAAAATGTACCAATGGAAAAGTCTGCGTGAGGTTAATGATGTCCAGTTAACCAGTGAATACAGGGTGCAGTGGTGGGTACGATAATCACAGCCAGTTATGAATCTTAGTGCACCATGATAGACAACATCCGCAGGGTGCTTGTAGGAGCATTCATGTAGATAATGTCACCGTAATCAATGGAGGGAAGGAAAGTCACAGATACAAGCGTTTCCTAACATTCAGTGTTAGACATGATTTATTTCTGAAAAAGAAACCCAGTTTAACTTTCAGTTTCTTCACTAGGTTTTCCACGTGGAGTTTAAAAGAGAGATGTGAATCGACCAGGATACCCAAATATTTATAGGAATCAACAAACTCAATAGGACACCGTTTGAGGATAAAATCAGAGGAAGATCTGCTGGGACCGACTTCCTACTTGAAAAAAACATCCCTTTTGTTTTATCAGCATTTAGGACAAGTTTGAGATGGAACAAATCTGACTGGATGATGTCAAAAGCGGATTGCAGTAACTGGAAAGCCTTAGCTACTGTTTTAGCTCGACAGTAAACAACTGTATCATCAGCATAGAAATGTAAGGATGCATCAGGGATGCTCTGACCTACATTAGCTATGTAGATTGTAAAGAGGGTTGGTCCTAAGACTGAGCCTTGTGGTACACCATTTTTAACTGTTAAATAACTGGAAGAAGTACTGTTATGTTGAACACATTGCCTCCGATCGGAAAGATAATTAGAAAACCAACCGATGGTGTGATCAGAGAAAACGATTTCTGAGAGCTTATGACACAAGATGTTATGATCCACTGTGTCAAAAGCTTTAGACAGGTCTAAGAAAAGTGCAGCACAATAGTCCTTAGTCAAAGTCAACTTTATTGTCAGATCTGCAATATGTACTGTACAGGACATACACAGGACCGAAATTGCGTTTCTCTCAGTCCCTCGGTGCAACAGTAAACATCTAAACATTGAAACACTGAAACATATAATAATAGACATAAGCATAAAATAGTAAAACTAACACTGTCCTGAGTTTTTGCATAGTGGTATAAGAGTATGAAAATTTACACCAACTCTAAAACTAAAACATTAAACATTTCCTTAGCATCCAATACTTCAACAACATCATTCAGAACCTTCAGAGAAGCAGTTGTTGTGCTGTGTTTTTTCCTGAAACCAGATTGATGGAGAGGTAAGATGTTAAATGAGTCCAGATAATTTTTGATCTGAGAGTTTATCAGTTTTTCTAGAACCTTGGCTAAGATGCAGAGTTTAGAGATCGGTCGATAATTGTTCAGTGAGGTGGGGTCACCTCCCTTCAGCAAAGGAAGAACAAAGGCTGTTTTCCAAGCATCCGGAATGGTGTTTTGGCTTATGGACAGATTAAAGATGTGGGTCACAGGGACTGTGATGATATGAGCAGCCAGCCTTAAGAAATAAGGTGGAAGTTCATCTGGACCTGCAGATTTTTTAGGATCAAGATCTTTTAACAGTTTATTTACCTCACTGACTGAGAATGGAGAAAAAGAGAAGGTGTGATTAACTGAGGATTGACTTGTAGGAGGGATTTGATTAGTAGAAGTTTGATTATTAGATGAAGTGGCTGATTTTCCATTAGTAACTGTGTCAAATAATGAAGCAACAAAATGTTTGTTGAAACAGTTCAGGATCTCATGCTTATTTGACACAGGAACATACAACAAGAAATTGTGATGGGAGGTCAGATGATTGGGGGGTGCCTGAGAGAGATTTAATGGTTTTCCAGAATTTTTTAGGATCGTTTAAATTTTTGGAGGTCTGAGATAAGAAATAGTTACGTTTTGCGACTTTGATGGCAGTTGTGCATTTATTCCTCAACTTCCGAAAATTCAACCAATCAGTGTCTGAGTCTGGTTTTCTGAGCTATTAAAGAAAGGGGTGACCTTCGACCCTGAACCTTGAGTCCAGGACCCTAAAATCAATATTGTTGACCTATGAGGCGTCCAGCTGTAACCTTTGACCTTCCTATGTGAAAAGGTTGTAAATTTAAAGCCATTTCAAGAAAGGGGTGACCTTTGACCCCATAACCTTGAACCCAGTGACCTTGCTCAAGACTAATCTGTTTTACTTGGCATTTGATCCTCGCAGAGTCTGAGATCAAATTTTGAGCAGATTTTATTGTTGTTGTGCATTTACTGTTAACTTTATTATGTTTCAGTGGCACTAGATGCATTTTACTCTGTTATTTTAATTTTATTTTTTTAACTGTACAGCACTTTGGTCAGCTTCGGTTGTTTTTATCCATCCATCCATCCATCCATCCATCTTCTTCCGCTTATCCGGGGTCGGGTCGCGGGGGTAGCAGCCTAAGTAGGGAGGCCCAGACTTCCCTCTCCCCAGCCACTTGGAGCAGCTCCTCCGGGGGAATCCCAAGGCGTTCCCAGGCCAGCCGAGAAACATAGTCCCTCCAGCGTGTCCTGGGTCTTCCTCTGGGTCTCCTCCCGGTGGGACATGCCCGGAACACCTCACCAGGGAGGCGTCCAGGAGGCATCCTAACCAGATGCCCGAGCCACCTCAACTGGCTCCTCTCGATGTGGAGAAGCAGCGGCTCTACTCCGAGTCCCTCCCGGATGACTGAGCTTCTCACCCTATCTCTAAGGGAGAGTCCAGCCACCCTGCGGAGAAAACTCATTTCAGCCGCTTGTATCCGAGATCTTGTTCTTTCGGTCATAACCCAAAGCTCATGACCATAGATGAGGGTGGGAACGTAGATCGATCGGTAAATTGAGAGCTTTGCCTTTTGACTCAGCTCTCTCTTCACCACGACAGACCGGTACAGCGCCCGCTTCACTGCGGACGCTGCACCTATCCGCCTATCGATCTCACGCTCCAGTTTTCCCTCATTCGTGAACAAGATCCCGAGATACTTAAACTCCTCCACTTGGGGCAGGACCTCCTCCCCGACCCGGAGAGGGCATGCTACCCTTTTCCGGCTCAAGACCATGGCCTCGGATTTGGAGGAACTGATCCTCATCCCGGCCGCATCACACTCGGCTGCAAACCGCTCCAGTGAAAGTTGTAAATCACGAACTGATGAAGCCAGTAGGACCACATCATCTGCAAAAAACAGAGAAGCGATTCTAAGGTCACCAAAACGGATCCTCTCAACACCTTGGCTGCGCCTAGAAATTCTGTCCATAAAAGTTATGAACAGAATCGGTGACAAAGGGCAACCTTGGCGGAGTCCAACTCTCACCGGAAACGAGCCTGACTTACTGCCGGCAATGCGGACCAAGCTCTGACACCGGTCAGAGCTTGTTGTTTTTATGTGTTATATAAATAAAATTGACATTGACATTGACCTTGATATGATATCAATAGAGCTCATTGCTGACTCATCAGTGAAGTTTGACATCTCTGTTACGCAGCCATGTAGTTAGAGCTCAGGCAACAAAATTATAACAGTGAAGAATTTATTTTCTGTTGACATTCAGCTTTAATTTTTGTTAAAGTTGGTGACCAAGAGATGAAAATGTTGTTTTAATCATTCCTTTTATTATGAAGATGAAAATGTAAAGAAACAATAACGTTTCAACCAAGGGCGTAGATTTCATCTCATTATTGGGGGGGACCATAAACAGGGAAATTTTTTAAGAGCAATTTTGGGGGGGTCGGCAAAGTTACAGTGAAATGTAATGCAAAATGTACAGAGGGAAGTTTATCCAAACTGCATGCATATACTATGCAGAATAATCAACAATAATATTGATTTAAATGGCATGTATTTTATTTAGTAGTCTTAATACTACTATTAATCAGTACAACAGTGATACTCATTACTCTTGTTAAAAAATGTAATGTGTTCAATCTGCAGTACAATAGACGACAAATAATGACAAGTGGCAAAATGAGAATTTTGCAAAATAGGTCCCCTCTAAATATTGTTTAAATTTCAGTTTGGCTTGTATTCATAGATTGCTGTGGTCAGTGTCACTGATAATCTGGTACAACATCTTCCCAAAATCTTAATGCTTAAAAAGAAAACAGTTTTCAAGGAGAAGAAATACTTTAATGCAGGGGTCACCAAACTTTTTGAGACTGAGAGCTACTTCAGTGGAACCAAGAGGCACAAAGGTCCACTTGTTCGTTCCAAACAAATTTGCATGGTTCAACTTTAATCATAGTATTAATAATAATACATTTACATACATGTGAATATATGACTGCCTGATCACATCTGATCTGGTCTGTATTATTAAAGACTCCACACAATGCTTTAGCTTGGTAAATATGATCAATTATTATTGATAATTACCAGTAGTGATTAGAACTCTCAATCAAGAACTTGAGTCCTCAGTTTGAATAATGTTTTGGTTCTTCTGTGCAAATGTAAATTGTTCTTAGCTTTGACTGGGAGTGTGGATGGTTGTTTGTCTCTTTGTCTGTCTCTGTGATGGACTGGAGACCTGTCTTGGGTGTCCCTGCCTTCACACAAAAGCAGCTGAGATTGGTTCCAGTCCTAAACAAGGGGGCATAATGGATTACTTATTAACTGATATTTAAACATAAACACTATTTCTTTTATGTTAAACTCAGTTTGTAACATTTGAAATTCGTTGTATTTTATAAATATTTTATTAACTGTTTTGTAGAAATGAACACGTTTGTAACATTCATTCAAAATATGCCTTAACAAATCTGTAGCATTTTTTAAGAACCTATTAAAGCTGGGGTATGTAAGATTGTAATGTAGTCTGTAACTTTTCAAACAATATATTTTTAACATATTTCTTCACTCTGTCACTATAAGACATAAGACATAAGAAGGTTTATTGACATTGCATCAATTTTCACCAATACAACGTAAATATGTAGTTACAGTCATCCAGGAGAGAGAATGAGTGCAAAAAAGCTGCAGCTCAACAAAGCACATGACATGTTTATCAACACATGATATGTTTATCAACACATGATATACTTATAGCGCGGCCGCTCATCTGTCCCCAGATGAAGGTCAAAAGCAGGAAAACAGGCAAAGACACGGGGTTTTACAGCATTGATATTAAAAAAAGATGAATCACATTTTGTCTTCAAGACACCGCGTGATCCAGTAAAAACCATATCAAAAAGCACATTTAGTTACAATAACAAATGGAGAGACGGCAGGCAAGGAGATAAGTCTGTGAGTAATTTCAGACAAACACAGAGTTCAGCAGATGTGCAGCTGGGTGTTATCTGAGGCTTCACAGAAATCTCTGGGGGGGGGGGGGGGGGCAGCAGGTTTCTTCAGCTCCTCGCTCCCAGGAGAATGGCTTCCGACAGCCTACTTTTCAAGGACATGTACAGAAGCCAGATAATATTCTTGTTTGTTATCCAATAGACCACAGTGTTCTTTTCCACTGCCGCCATCAAGTCTGTGGTGCTGTTTCATGGCCGAAAAAAATCCAAATATGTGGTTCCGCTCCTCTCCGCTCTATGAGCTCCCATCTGTCCCTTGATTGATCCGGGGTGGCTGTAAACAAGTCCCAAAACGCACAGCAGGTCCGCGGTGATCCACCACCGCTCCAAGCGAGCGATTGAGCTCATACAACAGCTGGGATGAGGAGCTCACGGCCCGGTTCAGAGAATTTTGCTGATCAGGCAGTGCCGACAGCGCGCTGATAGCTGCCGAAGCCTCCCTCAGTTTCCAGTAACAAACAACTCCGCTTACGCCAAAAAACAGAGCAGTTGCTACCAATAATCCAATAATCCACAAATCCTCCACGTCCTCGACACTTAAGACGGTCAGACACATGGGCTGCCACTGACCCCACGAGTCCAGCACGTATCCAGCCGCGTGTGTGTCGGAGGGACAGACAGCTTCTCCTGGCACGGTCCGCTTCGTGGAAAAAATCTTATCCATTGAAGAAACAGCCCAATTTATTAATTCCATATTGGTTCGAGTGAGCGCTGAAGGGTCGCAGACGAGACAAAAGCAAGCAGGGAGTAGGAAAAACTTAGGGAGGGAAGAGCAGAAAGATATGCGACCTGCCTTGCCGAGTCTACTGACAAACTGATGTTAGACAAAGTAATTTCTGAAAAAAACTATAGTCCCCTTGCTTCTCTATCAGCATTTATAAAAACACTAAAAACAGAGTGACCAGGACAATGACAGCCAATAAAAACAGAGTTTGTAACCAGCCAATTAAAAACAGAGCTTGAATTTGAATCAGCCAATAAAAACAGAGCTTGAATTTGAATCTCAGCAGAGCCTCCCCCTCAGAGCCATATATGGCTCTGAGGGGAGGGAGCAGAATGATTTCACCTGCTGGAAATTTTTCTAAGTCCCAGGGTACTGCAGAAACTACAGAGTATAGCTTTAAGAATAAAATGTTCCAGTTGCAGATACAAAATATCAATAATGTAATATAATAAACAGTGACATTTTTTAATTAACCATGTGACATAAGTATTGATCCTCAACATTTTTTATAATAATAATTTAAAGCCCTTAAAACAACCACAGCTGCAACAAAGTGCTACACATATGAAATCATTTTAACTAATCATCACATCTTCTCTACTCTTTTTTAATTAATTATCTTTCACATATTTTATCATTACTTCTTTCAAGAGCTCCACACCTGAAAATATGATGAATGTGAATCCATCCTGCTCAAAGCTGCTCTGAGATTCTACTGTCTGTTGCAGCCACCAGGGAGCTAGTTAGCATTGAAGCTAGTGTGTTAGCTGATGAAGTGACGCTCCAAAGTGTTTTTCTGTTGCTACAGCCACTAATGATGCACAGACACACTTGTCTTTCAACACTGTGAAAGACCTTTTCCTCCCAGTCACTGTCACCTATGTTTTAAGTAGCTACTTACTGGAAGTTAGTACTTTGTGCAGCAGCTCACTCCCCACCAGCGGCTCCGCGAGCCTGTGACCTCCGCTGCTGTTGTTGTTCCTTGTAAACATTGGACTAAACCATTTGCCAACAGAGAAGGGGGGGTGGGCAAAATTTCCTTCTTTTTTTTTAGAATAATGGCGGATTTCTCTCTTTTTTTGCCTTTTTATATTTATATTGTTTAAAGACACGATTTCCTTTATTGAATTATTGGGGGGGACAGATCTATATTTCCCCAAGATTGGGGGGGTCCAGACCCCCCCGACCCCCCCAGGATCTACGCCTATGGTTTCAACAGGGACAACCTTTGCAGGCTCCTCTCAGCCTCCAAGGACAAACTTTACATTTGATATTTATTTGACCAGACTGAGACACTGTTGATCAAAGTGCCCAGATCCCAAACCATCAGCCCTCCACCACCGTGCTGACAGCTGGGAGGAGCTGTTTGCTGCAGTGCATTCTGGGTACACATTTGTCCTTTGTATGGTTCTGGTCCAGAAGTCTTGTGGTTCCTTCAGATGAAAGTCATGCTGCCCTGTTGTTTATAGAGAGAAATCCAGGTGTCCCTGTGATGGACTGGGACCTATCCAGATGTCTCTGTGATGGACTGAGGCATGTCCAAGTGTCCCTGTGATGGACCGAGACCTGTTTAGGTGTCTCTGTAGGTGTCTCAGTGATGGACTGAGACATGTCCAGGTGTCCCTGTGATGGACTGAGACCTATCCAGATGTCTCTGTGATGGACTGAGGCATGTCCAAGTGTCCCTGTGATGGACCGAGACCTGTTTAGGTGTCTCTGTAGGTGTCTCAGTGATGGACTGAGACATGTCCAGGTGTCCCTGTGATGGACTGGGACATGTGCAGGTGTCCCTATGATGGACTGAGACCTATCCAGGTGTCTCTGTGATGGACTGAGATATGTCCAGGTGTCCCTGTGATGGACTGAGACCTATCCAGATGTCTCTGTGATGGACTGAGATATGTCCAGGTGTCCCTGTGATGGAATGAGACCTATCCAGGTGTCCCTGTGATGGACTGAGATATGTTCAGGTGTCCTTGTGATGGACTGAGATATGTCCAGGTGTCTCTGTGATACCATACCATACCATACCATTTTATTTGTAAAGCACTTTCAACAGGAACAAGTCCACACCAAAGTGCTGGACAAACAAACAAACAACAGGCAACACACAATGAAGTACAACATGAAATACATAAAAACATTGCAGATCATAAATAAAACGATCAAATACAAATCAGCTGGTGTTGAAAGCAACAGAATAGTACTGTAGTGAGTTTTTAACCGGGATTTGAAAACTGCGACGGAGGGGGCCTGTCTGACAGGTAGAGGTAACTCATTCCAGAGCCTTGGGCCTGCTACGGAGATATGTCCAGGTGTCCCTGTGATGGACTAAGACATGTCCAGGTGTCCCTGTGATGGACTGAGATATGTCCAGGTGCTCCTGTGATGGACTGAGATATGTCCAGGTGTCCCTGTGATGGACTGAGATATGTCCAGGTGTCTCTGTAATTTTAATACCGTAAATTCCATTTTAAATGTCCTCGGTCTGCTAGCATGGTGGCCTCTGTTGACATCTGCAACGACTTTACCAGATACTTTGCTGACAAAGTAGAGTTGATTAGGTCATCCATCCCCCAGTCCACAACTGACCCCTCTGTCCTTGTCTCTTGCTCAGCTGTCTTCAAACAGTTTGAACCTATTTCACTCCCATTTCTAAACAAAGTCGTTGGTCAGATGAAACCCTCTGGTTCCCCCACTGACCCCGTTCCTGCGTCGTTTTTCAAACAAGTTCTACCCACGATTGGACCCGCTGTTCTTACTATTATAAGTGTAGTGTGACAAGTGTGGTCCCCGGTGTTTCCAAACATGCAGTAGTTCATCCGTTAATAAAGAAACCTGGACTTGACCCTTCTACTTGCTCTAATTTCAGGCCAATCTTGAAACTTCCCTTCTTGTCCAAAATCCTGGAGAAAATAGTTTTTATTCAACTAAATAAGTTTTTGAATGAGAACAGAATTTTCGAGTTTTTTCAGTCTGGTTTTAAGCAACTCCACAGCACTGAAACAGCATTAGTGAGGGTTTGTAACGATATTCATTCATTCATGCAACCTTTATTTAGGCAGGTTAATCTCATTGAGCCTTGAGGACTCATTTACAAGAGAGACCTGTCTACAAACTAAAGAATGATGACAACAGCAACAGTAGAGTTTCCTTGAATGGTATCAAATGATTCTGGTCAGTTTGTGGTACTTGTGCTCCTGGACCTTACTGCTGCTTTTGATACTGTTGACCACAGTATCCTTATATCATGGCTGGAGCAGTGGGTTGGGATTACAGGTGCTGCATTAGATTGGTTCCGCTCATACCTGAGTGGCAGGAGCTTTTGTGTCAAGGTTGGTAATAATGTCTCTGCCTCATTGCCTCTTTCTTGCAGGGTCCCACAGGGTTCAATTCTTGGACCCCTTCTTTTCTCACTCTATTTACTCCCACTGGGGTCCATCCTGAGGAAACATGGTCTTTCATTCCACTGTTATGCATGCAGATGACTGTCAGATCTACCTGCCTGTGAAACCAGCAAGTGCTCGCTCCATTCACCCTCTGTTAAAATGTCTGGATGACATTAAAGCCTGGATGGCTTCAAATGTTTTAAGTTTCAATGATGAGAAGACTGAAGTCATTGTCTTTAGCCCAAGCTCAACTGCCGCCTCTTAGATCCTGTCAACCTGGACTCTCTTCAGCCAATATCTTAAGCAGTCTGGTAAAAAATCTCGGGATGGTTTTAGACTTTGATTTCAAGTATGACAAACAAATCAATTCTGTTCTGCAAAAAAGCTTCTTCCAACTAAGACAGGTAGATAAGCTCAAGCCAGTGTTGTCCAGACCTGACCTTGAGAAACTGGTCCATGCCTTTATCACAACTCGTTTGGACTACTGCAATGCACTATATGCTGGGGTCAGCCAGGCCTCCATCTCACGTCTCCAGCTCGTCCAGAATGCTGCTGCTCGACTCTTAACCAGAATTCGCAGGTCTGAACACATCACACCAGTTCTGTCCTCCCTTCACTGGCTCCCTGTGCAGTCCAGAATAGTCTTTAAGAATCTTCTGTTGACCTTCAAATGCTTAAATGGCCTCGCACATACCTTTATCTCTCCGAGCTACTGGAACCACACGTTCCCTCCCGGGCCCTGAGATCATCTGATCAGCTGCTTTTGGCTGTTCCTAAAACAAGACGAAGCTCAGAGGAGATCTGGCTTTTTCAGTCATGGACCCCAAACCCTGGAACAACCTGCCCCCCAACATCAGACAGGCCTCCTCCCTTTGTCAGTTCAAATCTCTGCTAAAAACTCTTTTGTTGTCACAGACATTTCGCACAGTGTGAGTTGATTTAGTGTTTTGGTTTGTTTTTTAGTCCTGTGCTTCTACGTTTTAAATGATTTTATTAATTTTTCAGTATAATCATTAGTGTTTGGTATTTTTTTTATTCATTTTACTCCCATTGCTGTTGTTGTTAAGCACTTTGGAAACAGTTTCTGTTTTAAATGTGCTCTACAAATAAAGTTGACTTGACTGAGACATGTCCAATGTCTCTGTGATGGACTGAGACATGTCCCGGTGTCTTTATGATGGACTGAGACATGTCCAGGTGTCTCTGTGATGGACTGAGACATGTCCAGGTGTCTCTGTGATGGACTGAGACATGTCCAGGTGTCATTGTGATGGACTGAGACATGTCCAGGTGTCTCTGTAATGGACTGAGACATGTCCAGGTGTCTCTGTGATGGACTGAGACATGTCCAGGTGTCTCTGTGATGGACTGAGACATGTCCAGGTGTCTCTGTGATGGACTGAGACATGTCCAGGTGTCTCTGTGATGGACTGAGACATGTCCAGGTGTCTCTGTGATGGACTGAGACATGTCCAGGTGTCTTTGTGATGGACTGAGACATGTCCAGGTGTCTTGTGATGGACTGAGACATGTCCAGGTGTCTTTGTGATGGACTGAGACATGTCCAGGTGTCTCTGTGATGGACTGAGACATGTCCAGGTGTCTCTGTGATGGACTGAGACATGTCCAGGTGTCTCTGTGATGGACTGAGACATGTCCAGGTGTCTCTGTGATGGACTGAGACATGTCCAGGTGTCTCTGTGATGGACTGAGACATGTCCAGGTGTCTCTGTGATGGACTGAGACATGTCCAGGTGTCTTTGTGATGGACTGAGACATGTCCAGGTGTCTCTGTGATGGACTGAGACATGTCCAGGTGTCTCTGTGATGGACTGAGACATGTCCAGGTGTCTCTGTGATGGACTGAGACATGTCCAGGTGTCTCTGTGATGGACTGAGACATGTCCAGGTGTCTCTGTGATGGACTGAGACATGTCCAGGTGTCTCTGTGATGGACTGAGACATGTCCAGGTGTCTTTGTGATGGACTGAGACATGTCCAGGTGTCTCTGTGATGGACTGAGACATGTCCAGGTGTCTCTGTGATGGACTGAGACATGTCCAGGTGTCTTTGTGATGGACTGAGACATGTCCAGGTGTCTTTGTGATGGACTGAGACATGTCCAGGTGTCTTGTGATGGACTGAGACATGTCCAGGTGTCTTTGTGATGGACTGAGACATGTCCAGGTGTCTCTGTGATGGACTGAGACATGTCCAGGTGTCTCTGTGATGGACTGAGACATGTCCAGGTGTCTCTGTGATGGACTGAGACATGTCCAGGTGTCTTGTGATGGACTGAGACATGTCCAGGTGTCTCTGTGATGGACTGAGACATGTCCAGGTGTCTTTGTGATGGACTGAGACATGTCCAGGTGTCTCTGTGATGGACTGAGACATGTCCAGGTGTCTTGTGATGGACTGAGACATGTCCAGGTGTCTTTGTGATGGACTGAGACATGTCCAGGTGTCTTTGTGATGGACTGAGACATGTCCAGGTGTCTTTGTGATGGACTGAGACATGTCCAGGTGTCTTTGTGATGGACTGAGACATGTCCAGGTGTCTTTGTGATGGACTGAGACATGTCCAGGTGTCTTTGTGATGGACTGAGACATGTCCAGGTGTCTTTGTGATGGACTGAGACATGTCCAGGTGTCTCTGTGATGGACTGAGACATGTCCAGGTGTCTCTGTGATGGACTGAGACATGTCCAGGTGTCTCTGTGATGGACTGAGACATGTCCAGGTGTCTTTGTGATGGACTGAGACATGTCCAGGTGTCTCTGTGATGGACTGAGACATGTCCAGGTGTCTCTGTGATGGACTGAGACATGTCCAGGTGTCTCTGTGATGGACTGAGACATGTCCAGGTGTCTTTGTGATGGACTGAGACATGTCCAGGTGTCTCTGTGATGGACTGAGACATGTCCAGGTGTCTTTGTGATGGACTGAGACATGTCCAGGTGTCTCTGTGATGGACTGAGACATGTCCAGGTGTCTCTGTGATGGACTGAGACATGTCCAGGTGTCTCTGTGATGGACTGAGACATGTCCCGGTGTCTTTATGATGGACTGAGACATGTCCAGGTGTCTCTGTGATGGACTGAGACATGTCCAGGTGTCTTTGTGATGGACTGAGACATGTCCAGGTGTCTCTGTGATGGACTGAGACATGTCCAGGTGTCTTTGTGATGGACTGAGACATGTCCAGGTGTCTCTGTGATGGACTGAGACATGTCCAGGTGTCTTTGTGATGGACTGAGACATGTCCAGGTGTCTCTGTGATGGACTGAGACATGTCCAGGTGTCTTTGTGATGGACTGAGACATGTCCAGGTGTCTCTGTGATGGACTGAGACATGTCCAGGTGTCTCTGTGATGGACTGAGACATGTCCAGGTGTCTCTGTGATGGACTGAGACATGTCCCGGTGTCTTTATGATGGACTGAGACATGTCCAGGTGTCTCTGTGATGGACTGAGACATGTCCAGGTGTCTTTGTGATGGACTGAGACATGTCCAGGTGTCTCTGTGATGGACTGAGACATGTCCCGGTGTCTTTATGATGGACTGAGACATGTCCAGGTGTCTCTGTGATGGACTGAGACATGTCCAGGTGTCTTTGTGATGGACTGAGACATGTCCAGGTGTCTCTGTGATGGACTGAGACATGTCCAGGTGTCTCTGTGATGGACTGAGACATGTCCAGGTGTCTTGTGATGGACTGAGACATGTCCAGGTGTCTCTGTGATGGACTGAGACATGTCCAGGTGTCTCTGTGATGGACTGAGACATGTCCAGGTGTCTCTGTGATGGACTGAGACATGTCCCGGTGTCTTTATGATGGACTGAGACATGTCCAGGTGTCTCTGTGATGGACTGAGACATGTCCAGGTGTCTTTGTGATGGACTGAGACATGTCCAGGTGTCTTTGTGATGGACTGAGACATGTCCAGGTGTCTCTGTGATGGACTGAGACATGTCCAGGTGTCTCTGTGATGGACTGAGACATGTCCAGGTGTCTCTGTGATGGACTGAGACATGTCCAGGTGTGTCAGGAACACAAACATGGGTTTTCTTTAAAGTGCAAATCTTTTATTCAGATCAGTGTACAGTATTTTGCTTCAAAGAAGCTGAACTCTGAAGTCCCACTGGGACAAAAACCAAACACCAAAGACTCCTCGTCCGATGAAGAGCAACAAACATTTTAAATACAAATAAATATTAAATTATTATACTTTGAATAATATTCAACAATGCTATACAATAGCTGTAGGTCCTGACGACACACCATCTGAGTCCGTTAGCTGCCCTGACAGTAAAGAAGCAGCAGAACACACGTCAATAAATAAACAATAAATACGGTTCTTCACAACCACGGGTCCGGGGGGAGCGGGTCCCCAGCAGGTCCAGGTCTAAGTGGGGATGCTGAGGGCCGTGACGCAGGTGCAGCCCACCGCCACCGGCCGGTACTCCACCTTCAGGCGGTACTTGCCCTTCTGGCAGCCGCTCCTCTCCCGCTTCAGGAAGCCCCGGGACTGCAGGACGGGCCTGGAGTTGTAGTCGTGGTTCTCCACCACGGAACCGTTCTTCAGCATCATGATGCAGCCCTCACACAGGCACTGGGCCTCCATGTAGGTGGAGGGGAAGTAGTCGTGGTCGGTGACCCGTCTGGACCAGAGGGAGAGGACTCAGTGAGACACAAACATGCAGAGACCCAACAAGAACCTCCTGAGGAAACAAGTGTCGGTCCTTCTGGACCACCTGAGCAGGTTCTAACCTGTTCACCTTCACAAGAACTTCACCCTGAAACATTTACTTCATGTGGTCCCGTCAGCTGGGTCGACTGAACCGGGCCACTTATAAAAAAACAAGTAAAGTGATTTAATGAAGAATTCATGGGGTCAACAGATTTCAGATTCTTTCAACACGTGAGAAACAATCCAGAAGATCAAGGTAAGGCAAGCACTTTGGGACAATCTTTATTCAAACTGGGAGGTTAATTTGGCTCTGACTGTTTAAATTTAGTTTAAAGTTTTTAAACTTTAAATAACTCTGTTTCAAATATTTTTACATGTTTGTCCATGACGTATGTTTTACAACAAAATAAATATTTTACAGCAGAGGTGTCCAAAGTGCGGCCCGGGGGCCAACTGTGGCCCTTTGAGTGATTTTGTGGGTCCCACATTTGCGGTGTAATTTTGGCGTCAGAGACTGATGCAGATGATGCAGANCACCTGTAAACAAACATCTCAGGTAAACAAAGCACACCTGTAAACAAACATCTCAGGTAAACAAAGCACACCTGTAAACAAACATCTCAGGTAAACAAAGCACACCTGTAAACAAACATCCCAGGTAAACAAAGCACACCTGTAAACAAACATCCCAGGTAAACAAAGCACACCTGTAAACAAACATCCCAGGTAAACAAAGCACACCTGTAAACAAACATCCCAGGTAAACAAAGCACACCTGTAAACAAACATCCCAGGTAAACAAAGTTAAAAAAATTAATGAAACTGTACAGTGCATACAGTATCAAAAATAATGTACTGTGTACTGTATTTCTTAAATAATTTACTATCTAAAAGACGCAATACAGTACTGTACTGTACAGTGTACTGTACGTACTGTTAATAAAAAAATAAATTTTCTTACCCATCAGACGCTCAATCTCTGTGATAACACCCGTGCGTTGCTTCGTTATCATCGTGGACCTCATGGGGGCTGCTCCTCTCACGGTGGCTAAAATGCGCTCGCGGTCAGCCTTTATGGTGCTGACTGTTGAACTGACCTAAAATAAAAAATAAAATGTCATTAACTAACAGACGCCATTACGTGTCTTCATCTGCGCAGCCACGTGTACAGTAAAACACTCGCTAACAAGCGCTCACATCCGCCATTGTTCATCTGCGCAGCCACGTGTACAGTAAAACACTCGCTAACAAGCGCTCACATCCGCCATTGTTCATCTGCGCAGCCACGTGTACATGTACTGTACTGTAAAACACTCGCTAACAAGCGCTCACGATCCGACATTACGAGTCGTGCTAACGGTGGTACTGTACTCACCAGGTTCAGCGCTTTGCAGATGGAGGAGGTCGACTCTCCCCTGTCCGCTCGTTTGATGATGTCCAGCTTCTGCTCCAGCGTGATGGCCTTACGCTTTTTAGGAGCGCTCGCACCACCAGCAGAAGAAGCTCCTCGCTTTGCAGACATGCTTTCAAATGCTTTCAAATGAAGATGCTAACAAAGCTAATGATAATGCTAATGAATACGTATCTGTAACTGTGTCTCTCAAATCGCCAAACTGTAGACCCACGCCGCCGCTTTCGCGCTGTTCGCTTATGTAGTACCAGATGAAATCACTCCGCCTTTGATTTTTGGGGGTGGGGGTACAGTAAAGTAGTGCCTATGTAACCTTCCGCTGTTGTACTTTTCCATTTGTCACGCGAAACATACCCCCCCCCACCCCACCCACCACAGCGTGCCCGCCTTGTGCAGTGTGCATGTCCAGTCCAAGTCCAGTGCAGGTGCATGGTTAAATCGCCCATCCCCCAACCCGAAACCAACCATCGCCCATCCCCAACCCGAAACCAACCATCGCCCATCCCCCCCGAAACCAACCCCCTCCACTCCACCTCCCCCGCCCCCCCACATTCCACCTCCTGCCCCAAACTCCCCTTCGAAACATGACATTCAGCCGTCGGCACGAACACTCGGTTCTCGTAAAACAGAACAATGGTTTCTAACGGAGTTTTCTCGTAAACACGGAATTTTCATCTCGTTATTCGGAACAATGGTTTCTAACGGGGTTTTCTCGTAAACACGGAATTTTTATCTCGTTATTTGGAGCAATGATTTCTAACGGAGTTTTCTCGTAAACACGGAATTTTCATCTCGTTATTCGGAACAATGGTTTTTAACGGTAAATTCTCGTAACTCTGGAATTTTCGCTCGTATCTTGAAACAACGCTTTCTAATGTTGTTCGCTCGTTAAGTCGGAACGGCAGCTCGCAAGTCGGTAGTTCGGTTCCTGGTAGCTCTCGTAAAGCCGGACGCTCGTATTTCAGAGCGCTCGTAAATCGGGGACTACCTGTATATATATATATATATATATATATATATATAGGGTTGGTCCCCGACTTACGGCGCCCCCGACCTACGGCAACTCGGACTTACGAACGGACTCACGAACAGTTTTGTTGTACATTAATACAGCACTGGTATATGCTTTTAGGTGTTTTTAGATGAAAGTGTGTTAGTTTGTAAACAAAGTTTTGTGTATGTTTATGAACCAGTATGTACGTTTGTGTTGAAAAGCGGGTGTTTGGCGCAGCACTAGCATACATTTTCCTACTTATGAATGAAAATCTGGACTTACGAACGCACGTGCTATGGGTTCCGACACGTCATTTTCGACCTACGTACGGTCCTTAGGTCTGGAACTTGTTCGTAAGTCGGGGACTCCCTGTATATATATATA
>JBBPBX010024338.1:0-12073 GCA_038048925.1 Garcialebias charrua | reverse complement strand
CAGGGCTCTTGGCTTGGGGGCCACTGTAGCCGTTTTCGCACTGCACGGCCCTCCCCGGCCCCACCCGGCTTCTAACCCGGGTTCGTGTGGTTCACATTTGCCTTCTTGGGCCGGCGACAGCCCGCGTTTTGGAACCCGCCCGACGGAGGTTCCAATCGGGCCGGGCTCCCGGGCCCAGTTCGACGTCATGTACTGCTCATCATAGGGACGGGACTGCTGCGTGGACTGGAGAAGCGAGGGAGCGAACACGGAAGGACTTTACATGATTAACATGGTAAAAACAATTATTTGTTTTTAAAATTATAGCAAAGATGTGTCTTAAGCTGAACGTGTTCTTAATAAATTCACGTAATGCTCAAAACTGCAGGATTTTAAAAAGTAGGATCGTCACTAGCATGCGTGCGGGCGGCTTTATTTCTTTAAAATGTAGCTAATGAACGCTTAGAAAATATATCTCATAGCTGACATAGCACGAGGGTTCCTGAGCTTAACCGTTCCTTAATAAATTTACTTAATGGTCAAATCTGTTGGATTTAAATTGATTCGCTTTGACTTCTTCCAAACCTGTCGCGTGCGCTATGAAAATAATAATAAAAATCTAATTTTAATTCAAATAACTCCAACAGCTTAAAGTTTGTACATGAACATCTTGTGATTACACCCTGTAAGTTTTAAAAATATCTGCGGTTGTGGTTTTTGATGTATTTGCATTTATATGCCAAAAAAAAAAAAAGAATAAAAAAGCTACCCTCCACAAACTTATGTCTATAAAAAAATCGAATTTCATTTTATTATTCGAAAACAGTATCTAGATTGAATTAACCATGGTTTTCTTCTTTTACAGTGACGAGAAAGGAGTCACCAGAATTGATCAACTTGTGTCTTCTGGAGGAAGCCAGTGAGACAACGGGAAAAAAAGCATTTAGGTGGATGCAGTATTTTTATTTTTGTGCTTTTTCACTTCTTACTTTTCCTAATAAACATTTTTTTTTCTTAAGTGGTGTCATTGAACAATAATTTCCTAAACATATTTTACAATGTAAAGTGTGTACAGTATAGTGTTTGTTTAAAAACATACTGGAAGTTAAGAATATTTTGCATTTGACCTTTATTATTATATTACAGGGCCAATTAAAACCTAATTAATTCCTAATCTGTAGCTTACTGTAAAAATAGTGAACAAACAAATTGACGTCATATCCTTATTTGCGCTTTTCGGTAAGAACTCCCCATCCACTTCAAGGGAACTCCCCACCCACTTCAAGAGAACTCCCCACCCACTTCAAGGCGGCTCTCCGCACAATGCGAAATGAGCGGGGGCGGGCCAGGCGGGGCTGGGCCGGGGAGGGCTGTGCAATGCAAAAAACGGCTTGCGTGTCTGTGGCTCCGGTCATCCTTGTGTTACCAACATGTCCTGTGGGCACACCCAGAATTTCGCACAGGCTTACAGGGGCTGCAGCCCTGGGCCCCGGAATTTTGGGGGGCCCCGAGGCGCACCATAAGTTTTTTTTTTGTGAACGGATAGTGTCAGAATTTAACCAATGACTAAGATGATTTTGTCAGCGCCGTTGAAAAATGTTCTAATTTGTTCTGTCAAACGTCCATCTTGAATGATTGCTTATTATTGGTCCAGTTTTAACTTATCATATACATTGGGGGGAGGGGGGGCATCATTTGACGCTGGTCAATATTTTTTTTACAATGGCGGACAACAGGAAATAAATACGACAGCGGGTGAGTGTGGCTGCTCTACTCTCCATCTACCGGAGCTGGAAATGGCAAACAGTGGACACGTTAGTTGGAGCGTCAGAGGAGCAAGCAGCCTGCAGGAAAAGCTGCTCCGCCGCTCGCGCTTGTACGGGGCTGTGTTCACCTCTTTCCATCCTCTGCTCAGTCACACTGTCAGCTTCTCCACACCATGTGAGGCGAGTCCAACGTGCGTAACATTCCCAACTTATCACAGTTACAAGCTCGTTTTGTTTTGCATGCCGCATTTTCAGCGATGCTAATAGTCAGTCAAGCTTTGAAACTGGTTTCTGTAACTGGAAGCACGCACCTGAACGCATGAAAGAGCACGAAAACCGCAAACACCATAGAAGAGCAATGCTGACATATGTTTCACTTGCATCAGCCAGCTGATAGACACAGAACTGCAGAAACAATTTGAATCAGAGTGTGCATATTGGACTGAAGTGTTGAGAAGAGTTGTGTCTGTTGTCAAGTTTGTTGTGAAGTTTTTAACAGAGAGAGTACTGGATCTTAGAGGAAACAGTGACATATTTGGCCAAACTGATAATGGGAATTATCTGGGAATACTGGAGTGTACAGTGAGTTTGATCCTTTTCTGAAGTCTCACATTGAAAAATATGGAAATGCATATGATAACCTCAACACCATTTTTGGCTTCCTGAACAATTTTTCTGATGTTACTGTTCCAGAGCTAAGAAACAAAGCATCTCATCTCCAAAGTAAATATTCAGCGGACTTGGAGATGGACTTTGTGGAGGAAATTGTCCAGTTTAAAGACTTTATTCATGATAAAGGCATCACATCTGCTCCATTGCTTTTACAATTCATTAGGGAAAATAAACTGCAGGACATCTTCCCAAATGTGGATATTGCATTCAGGCTTTACCTGACATTTCCTGTCACAAATGCAAGTGGTGAGCGATCATTCTCCAAGCTTAAAATAGTTAAAAATAGACTCAGATCCACAATGGGACAGGAAAGACTGAACCATTTGACTCTTATGTCTATTGAGAGTGATCTAGTGAGAAAGCAGGACTTCAGTGATCTTGTTAAGGAATTTGCAGCAAAAAAAATCCAGAAAAGTGGACATCTTTTCAAATGTCATGTCAAGGTAAGGCTTAAAGGTCTGATAACCCTACTGAAAAGGCTTGGTGTTACTGGTTAGGGCAGTGCATGTCTGCATTATAAGACAGGCTCAAAGTTGCTAAATTTTCGGGGTTGAGTATTGTTTTCTTATTTGGGTTACATGGTTTGCGTTTGAGTAAATGTAGGTTGATGTTTGTGGTTCTAGTTCCTTCAAATAAGATGAATGCATGAGTTTAAATGGAAATCTGTATTTTGTTCTTCATATTTTAAAGATGTTATCTGTAAAATAAACTTGGTCTGGAAGATGAAAATTGTTCATCTGCACTGCACCCACCTCTGCTTTTATTGAGAACAGGGGGCTGTAGAAAAATCCTTCAGAGGGCAGCACTTTGGACATACCTAGGTCACTTTCTTGCACTCAATCTGTTTTATAGTTTGTGTTGAATTCCAGGCAACAATAGCTATTCAGTGATTTTATTTTGTGATGCAAGCATCATATTCTAGTTTCAAACCCTAACATGTAGTTTTGTTTTTCTAAAAACCAATTCAGGGTTGTTTGTAGTTTGTGACAACTGGCATATTAAAGTTGTAAGATGTGAAAACTTACTATTCAGTCATTTTCTGCTCATCATCTGAACCAAAACAAATTTTTTTATTTTTTTATTTTTAAAATACCGTATTTTCCGATCTATAAATCACACTTAAAAAAAACCAACTAATTTTCATGTCCTGCGACTTATGGGACGGAGCGACTTTTTGGGCGGAAAATACGATATATATGAGCCCCCATATTGACTCAAGCCCAAGGGCCCCCATCCTTCTAAATCTGGCCCTGCCTGTGGGGGTGGGTCTGAAGGACCCCATGTCCACTACTGTATTGAACATTCTTATGGAGAAATCTTATAGTGACAAGCATGCTCACACAGGTGTTTAGATTCAAGTGTTTATCAGTTACACACTCAGTTAGGTTGTGATGGCTACTAAATATATCTTGTATTACCATGTACCATATAAAATACTTTCTAATGATGTTATTTGTATCATTATACTGTATATGTTGTTTTGTTGTTGTGGTTTCTCGGTTTTGTCTTTTTTTCTTTCCACTGGTCTAGAGGCAGACTTCAATGATGTTGATTTGTGTTCTCTTTATACATCTCTCTCTCCTCTACTCCTGTCGCCTTCTTTCTCTTTTACCCCTTACAATTCAAGCTTTGTTTTCTTTCTCTTTTCATCCCCGTGTCCATTACATCTTAAACAAATCCAAAGCATCCATCCATCCATCCATTTTCTTCCGCTTATCCGGGGTCGGGTCGCGGGGGTAGCAGCCTAAGTAGGGAGGCCCAGACTTCCCTCTCCCCAGCCACTTGGAGCAGCTCCTCTGGGGGAATCCCAAGGCGTTCCCAGGCCAGCCGAGAAACATAGTCCCTCCAGCGTGTCCTGGGTCTTCCTCTGGGTCTCCTCCCGGTGGGACATGCCCGGAACACCTCACCAGGGAGGCGTCCAGGAGGCATCCTAACCAGATGCCCGAGCCACCTCAACTGGCTCCTCTCGATGTGGAGAAGCAGCGGCTCTACTCCGAGTCCCTCCCGGATGACTGAGCTTCTCACCCTATCTCTAAGGGAGAGTCCAGCCACCCTGCGGAGAAAACTCATTTCAGCCGCTTGTATCCGAGATCTTGTTCTTTCGGTCATAACCCAAAGCTCATGACCATAGATGAGGGTGGGAACGTAGATCGATCGGTAAATTGAGAGCTTTGCCTTTTGACTCAGCTCTCTCTTCACCACGACAGACCGGTACAGCGCCCGCTTCACTGCGGACGCTGCACCTATCCGCCTATCGATCTCACGCTCCAGTTTTCCCTCATTCGTGAACAAGATCCCGAGATACTTAAACTCCTCCACTTGGGTAAGGACCTCCTCCCCGACCCGGAGAGGGCACGCTACCCTTTTCCGGCTCAAGACCATGGCCTCGGATTTGGAGGAACTGATCCTCATCCCGGCCGCATCACATTCAGCTGCAAACCGCTCCAGCGAAAGCTGTAGATCACGAGCTGATGAAGCCAATAGGACCACATCATCTGCAAAAAACAGAGAAGCGATTCTAAGGCCACCAAAACGGATCCTCTCAACACCTTGGCTGCGCCTAGAAATTCTGTCCATAAAAGTTATAAACAGAATCGGTGACAAAGGGCAACCTTGGCGGAGTCCAACTCTCACCGGAAACGAGCCTGACTTACTGCCGGCAATGCGGACCAAGCTCTGACACCGGTCGTACAGGGACCTAACAGCCCATATCAATGGGCCTGGTACCCCATACTCCCGGAGTACCCGCCACAGAACCCCCCGAGGGACGCGGTCGAATGCCTTTTCCAAGTCTACAAAGCACATGTAAACTGGTTGGGCAAACTCCCACGCACCCTCCAGGACCCTGTTGAGGGTGTAGAGCTGGTCTAGTGTTCCACGACCAGGACGAAAACCACACTGCTCCTCCTGAATCCGAGGTTCGACTATCCGACGGACCCTCCTCTCCAGAACCCCTGAATAGACCTTACCAGGGAGGCTTAAGAGTGTGATCCCTCTATAGTTGGAACACACCCTACGGTCCCCCTTTTTGAATAGGGGAACCACCACCCCAGTCTGCCAATCCAAGGGAACTGCCCCCGATGTCCACGCGATATTGCAGAGTCGCGTAAGCCAACACAACCCCACAACATCCAGAGCCCTAAGGAACTCAGGACGAATCTCATCCACCCCCGGAGCCTTGCCACCGCGGAGCTTTTTAACCACCTCGGCGACCTCAGCACCAGAGATTGGAGAGCCCGATCCAAAGTCCCCAGGCTCCGCTTCCTCAGTGGAAGACGTGCCAGTAGGATTGAGGAGGTCTTCGAAGTATTCCGCCCACCGACTCACAACATCCCGAGTTGAGGTCAACAGCACGCCATCCCCACCATAAATGGTGTTGGTCGCGTACCGCTTTCCCCCCCTGAGACGCCGGATGGTGGACCAGAATCGCCTCGAAGCCGTACGGAAGTCATTCTCCATGGCCTCTCCGAACTCCTCCCACGCCCGAGTTTTTGCCTCAGCAACCACCCGAGCCGCATGCCGCTTGGACTGCCGGTACCTATCTGCTGCTTCCGGGGTCCCACAGGCCAAAAAGGCCCAATAGGACTCCTTCTTCAGCTTGACAGCATCCCTCACCGCCGGTGTCCACCACCGGGTTCGAGGGTTGCCACCACGACAGGCACCAACAACCTTGCGGCCACAACTCCGATAAGCTGCCTCGACAATAGAGGCGCGAAACATGGCCCACTCGGGCTCAATGTCCCCCGCCTCCCTCGGAACGTGTTCAAAGCTCTCCCGGAGGTGGGAGTTAAAGCTCCGTCTTACGGGAGACTCTGCCAGACGTTCCCAGCAGACCCTCACAATACGTTTGGGTCTGCCAGGTCTGACCGGCATCCTCCCCCACCATCGGAGCCAACTCACCACCAGGTAGTGGTCAGTTGACAGCTCCGCCCCTCTCTTCACCCGAGTGTCCAGGACATGCGGCCGCAGATCAGATGAGACGACAACAAAGTCGATCATTGAACTACGACCTAGGGTGTCCTGGTGCCAAGAGCACATATGGACACCCTTATGCCTGAACATGGTGTTCGTTATGGACAATCCATGACGAGCACAGAAGTCCAACAACAGAACACCACTCGGGTTCAGATCAGGGGGGCCGTTCCTCCCAACCACACCCCTCCAGGTCTCACTGTCATTGCCCACGTGAGCGTTGAAGTCCCCCAGCAGAACAAGGGAGTCCCCAGGAGGCGCACCCTCCAATACCCCCTCCAAGGACTCCAAAAAGGGTGGGTAATCTGCGCTGCCGTTCGGCGCATAGGCACAAACAACAGTCAGAGCCCGTCCCCCCACACGTAGGCGAAGGGAGGCTACCCTCTCGTTCACCGGGGTGAACCCCAACGTACAGGCACCAAGATGGGGGGCAACAAGTATGCCCACTCCTGCTCGGCGCCTCTCACCAGGGGCAACTCCAGAGTGGAAGAGTGTCCAACCCCTCTCAAGGAAACTGGTTCCAGAGCCAGAGCCATGCGTTGAGGTGAGTCCGACTATTTCTAGCCGGAACCTCTCAACCTCACACACTAGCTCAGGCTCCTTCCCCACCAGAGAGGTGACATTCCATGTCCCAATGGCCAGCTTCTGTAGCCGAGGATCAGACCGCCAGGGTCCCCGCCCTCGGCCACCACCCATTCCACAATGCACCCGACCCCTTTGGCCCCTCCCACAGGTGGTGAGCCTATGGGAAGGGGGACCCACGTCTCCTCTTCGGGCTGTGCCCGGCCGAGCTCCATGGGTGAAAGCCCGGCCACCAGGCGCTCGCCAACGTGCCCCTCCTCCGGGCCTGGCTCCAGAGTGGGGCCCCGGTGACCCGCGTCCGGGCGAGGGAACATTGTTTCCATTTATATTATTCATCATAAGGGGTCTTGTGGGCTGCGCTTTGTCTCGTCCCTCACCTAGGACCTGTCTGCCTTGGGTGACCCTACTAGGGGCATAAAGCCCCTGACAGCATAGCTCCTAGGATCATTGGGACACTCAAACCCCTCCACCACGGTAAGGTGGCAGCCCAGGGAGGGGCAAAGCAAATTCTAATAAAGTGTTATTTATATATCAAGTGGAGCATTGAGGCCAGCCATAATGTTCTGTGTGTGAAAGCAAATCTGTTGGATATCACCTTGACACTCAATCTTATAAATACTGTAGCACCCTCTCACAGTGGATGAACCAGTTTGCTACTGACAACTGAAACCAGCTGCTCACATGATCAAGGAGGACCATCAGCCTAACAATGGATAGTTAGCAGCACCCTGATGGTTGTTTTCTATTCACAGAGGGCTGAGTGATACTAGCAATAACAGCATTGTAAGAAGGGGACAGTTGAACCCGGAGGCCTCCACCTCTGTTTAATGATGGACGGTTTCTTTTCACAAAGATGGCCTCCTTTACTCCTCTCTCAAACCATTGTTCCTCTCTATCAAGGATGTGAACATCTTCATCCCTGAAAGAGTGACCGCTGGCCTGGAGATGAGTGTAGACCGCAGAGTCCTGACCTGATGATGTTGATCTTCTGTGCTGGGCCATCCTTTTGGCCAGTGGCTCATGCTTTTATTTATTTTCATACAAACGTATTGTTTACTTGACACATTTTCAAAATAAACATTTTATAAGTCTTTTTTGTAAAAATATTATTTGTTTAGTGAAGTCAAGAAAGACACTATTTTTTATATAAAGCAAGTATTTCTTTATTCATTCAACCTTCATTTATGATATTGAAATCAAGAAATACTACCTTATTTTTTATAAAAAGTATTTATGTTTAATGAATTCAGACTATTTTAGGTTTTATAAAAACAAGTATTTATGTTCAATGAAGTCAAGAAAGACTACTGTATTTTGTTTTTTGAATATTTATTAGTAATTATTTTATTAAAACATTTAAAATTTTTATGTATGTGACAGAGGGTTCTTGTCAGCGGCTGCTGAAAGTAACTAATAAAGTAACTTAGTAATCTAACTTAGTTACTTTCCAAATCAAGTAATCATTAACTTAACTAAGTTACTTTTCCCAAGGACTAATCAGTAACTTAACTAAGTTACTTTTTCAATGTAACTATGCCATCACTGGCTAACAACCCTGTTCAACAGTAACTGTAAGTATAGCATATAATGTAAGATGAGACGTGTGTAGCTTATGGGATATTTAAGAACATATGATACTTACGCTGTCTTGTCTACTTCTTCGTGTATTTTCTTGACAGACAGCTTAATGTTGAACTTGATACTGTTGAGGATATTATTGAAGTAGGTCTTCTCGTTCACATCAAACTGGAAAACAACAAAGTGAATGTAATTATGTATAATTGTATTAATGTTAACAACATAGTCATATAAGACAAAATGCTGACTTGCGTGAAGTTTTCTCACACAAGTCACACGCAATCCCTGCACATGATCCCAGCAAGTTCTAAGTTTAAATATTAAGGTTATACATAAAGAAACACCAACAAAAACACTGAAATAAATGTATTTAATGATTTACATGATGAACAAAATAACTTTTCTGGCTTTTTCAAACAAAAGCAATTTACATCATGTCCCCATAACACTGACATTTTGTTTTACACACATTAAACACATTTTGTAATTTTCATTTCAGAGCCTCTTACAGTATATACATCTTCCAAATAGAAAGTTATTATGGATTTGGTCAGTGGTCCTTCAAAGCAATTGATACAAATGTTTTCCACCAGAAGACAAGGTGCTGGAGAGCCCTCACGCCCTGAACGGACACAAGCTGCTGGGTTTGTCATGGATTCCTAGGGGCAGTGGAAGATGATGTGCCTATCTGTGCTGTCTGTGGAGGATGTAGAAGTTGCGTACATTTTTGGATTTATGATAACAGGATTTTAGCTTTTTGGAACCGGAAGATACCTAGAATATTGAAAAATTAGGAAAACAATGGCAGCTGTTTCAGTCATGGTAAAGCTGCCAGCCTTATGTGAAGGATTAATTTGTGCCTCGAGCCCTCAGATCATAAGCTTAACGAGCTCAACCGCAAGCTGGATGAGATTTCTGAGAATCGTAGGCCACTTGCGGCTCCTGGAACTCACCGGCATAAAGGTTTCAATCTTAGAGAAAGCTAATCGAGTACGGACCATGCGGAATGTCCATAAATCTGGATGTTTGGATTTACCATTGAATGTACCAGCAGAACTGAAGGCAGACAGAATACAGAGTCTGACAACCCAAAACATTGTTGTTTATCGAATTTGACGTCCCTGCTGGCCTTGGATATGCCGTTTTTTTTCTTAAATTGCTCCTGGAGGATATGTAAACTAGAAGCATCTGCCTATTACTCTATCAGAACCTTCACTTTACTAAAATGATAACACAATAACACCTACAAAATATTTATGTATACATATATCAGTTAACTTTAGAGTTTTAGTATGTGTAAGAAAAACAAAACCACAAATAAAATAAATAAACTGCCACAAAGCTGCGTTTTAGCCTACATTGTGTTTATTTTCATTTAATTCATTGGCAATGAATAATGGGTCCTTCTGTACGAAGTCAAGCACAGTGCATTGAAGGTCCTTTTATGACCAGCAACTCACACAGCATGTTTAGTTTAGTTTATTTATTTATTCATTTCTATTAAAGGGGACCACAGATAGGTTTTTAAATTTTTATGGTATGTCTGTGGGCTATCCAGACAATGTTCATTCAATTTAATACACAAAATAATTCTTAGATAATCAATTATACCCTTTTTAATTCTGCCATTTTTAACTTTCGCTGTCATGGCCACGCCCTTCAAAGATCTGTTTACATTAACTCCGCCCTCTTTAACAGCCAGTATCTCTAAACTGTTGTTGTTTTAAAATTAGCTCTTTTTTAAAAAGAGTTAGTGTGTTAACCGTTCCTGCTCAGTCTTTCATCCGTGGTCAAAAGACACAGGGGAGATTTTCCTCCAGGGCTGAAGTCTCTGCTTCAGGGTTAACTCCCTCGCTCGCCTTGCACATAAACCACACGGTGGCTGAAGGTTAATCCTCTTGTTTTAATAATAATTCCAGCCAACAGGTGCACAAACAGACTTTCTTACAGCCGCGTTTCAATTTGCCGTTCACTTTACTCCACACACACACACACACACCGTCACGTGCTCTCCTCAACACGCTAAAGGACCCTCTAGGCTTTTGACGACCAATGTACCTGTATACGGATATTTTAGAGCAAAAAAAGTCCTGCTGGATGGCCAGCGTGTGCGCGTACATCATGCTGTAGTTTAAAGATAAAATAATAGTGTTTAACTCCATTCCTGCATGGAAGGCTTGACCAAGCTTCAAAGCAGCTCTGAACTGTGATGGACAGAGAGCAACAGCTACAGGACAGATGCACGTGACGTGCAGCAGGTCCTCGGATGGATGGACGGACGGACGGACGGACGGACGGATGGAAGGATAAAGCTTGGACCTCAGTCAGTAAAGAATCCATCTGTCTGGGTTCAGGAAGGCAGGATGTTTGCTGGAGCTGACGTGGAGCCAGGAGGACGCAGCTGCTCTGAGCGTTGCACCTGTTACCTGCTCAGAGGATGAAGAATTCAATGAGTTTGAATAAAAATAAATAAATAAATATTTTTTGGTGTTTATCTTGTTACATTTTAAAGAGATGAAGGTTGTTGTAACATATGTTGCGCGCACACGTTTGGAATACCCGACAAGCGAAATTATTTAAATCCAACGGATTTGAACATATTCATTTATTAAAGAAAAGTTCAGCTCAGACACATCTTTGCTATAATTTTCAGCAAATAAATATGTTTTTTAAGTGTTAATCTTATTAAATTTTAAACAGATGAAGGTTTTAGCAGCCCACACACACTAAGACGAACACACAAAGCGAACCTATCAGCTATTTGACAATTATGTTCATTTTTAAAAGAAAAGTTCAGCTCAAATACACTTTTACTATAATGTCAGCAAACAAATATAACAATTATACTTTATTTATAAAGCCATTTAAAACAACCACAGCTGCAACAAAGTGCTGTACACATGAAATCATGAAAAACAACCGTCATGTCTTTTATACTGAAGTGGGTGGAGCATCACCAGGGGTTGCTAGCTGAGGGGCTGAACTCAGGTTTGAGGTGGGTTGTGGCTGCGGTTTGTGACATCACAAACCGTAGGATTTGAAAACGAAGTGTTTCTATCAAAGATAAATAAATATACTTAGAGCAAATAAACCACTGGGTGCATTTTTTTGGCCCTAGGACTGTTTTTTTATGAAGTACATACCCAAAGTTGAGTAAAAAAACGTTAAAAAGTGAATTTTGCATCTGTGGTCCCCTTTAAAAAACACAAAGACAATTTCAAAACAAAGAAAATAAAAATACCTATACAATGAAAGGCAGCAGAAGAAGAATGACATCTTATCATTTCTGCCCCTTCTTAACAAAAATCAATTCAAACAATCAATTCAAGCAACAAACATCTATAAATAATACAACAAAATACATAACTTATTACAATTTTTCATTTATGGTTCATTTGATATTAACTAACTTATATGTATCTTATCAAAATATATTCTTAATCTTTTTCTTAAATATAAATAATGACTTCTCTTTTTTAATATCTTTTAATTTAAATATGCACATTTTTTTTTTAATTGGCATT
>JBBPBX010024336.1:4659-26022 GCA_038048925.1 Garcialebias charrua | reverse complement strand
AAATCACACAAGCTAATCTGAGAGGCTTTACTGGTGCTGATGTGTGTGTACAGTCTGTGACAGGGAGAGGGATGCAGGATAGAGAAAGAGAGGTAGAGTTTTAGATTAAGGCCTCTCTACTGGGAGAGGGGATTATGTTGCTCTGCTGTCATGTGTTCTGACATTCAGAACGTTATTAAACTTCAATAGGCTGAGCTCAGGGTTCACTGATTACTCTTACTGAGGTTGAATCCATTATTCAGGGTTTTCTTCACACCCTGTGTTTAAACAATCAAACACTGATGCATATTCACCTGCACTGGCAGAGCTACACACATACATTTGAATGAATAAACTTGCCATTGCAGCAGAATGCTTCTAGGTAATATGACTTTTTTAGCCAAACTTGGTTTTTAATCATGCTAAATATGCATTTGGCCTGCAGGAAGTAGAGAGATGAGTTTCAGAGTTGAGAATGTTTCTATAATGATGTTTCTTCCATGTGAACTCTTGACATTGAGAATGAGAAGAGGAAGAGATTGCACACTGCTCCCAGCAGCTATGCCCCACGTCGACTGTTTGAGTGATAAATGTCTCTCATTAAAAAAAAAGTTCTTTTTTTCAAGCAGTGGAAACAGCACTTGACGTATTGCTTTCCAGTTAAAAGACCTAAGAAGGAAATTGTAGATTATTAAATTAAGGATTACAATAAAATGGAGGGTAGTCCTTATTCCTTCTCTATGACCCCCATCCACCAAAGTGATTGGCTGGGCTCAAGCAGGGTTCGGAAAGGAAGCTCCCTAACTTTGATCGCAGGAGAAAGCCTCTCTCCTCCACAGTCCCCTCATCTGTCATTCTGTCTGAGATGATGCCTAGAGCCATACATTTCTCCCTCACATACCCTCCAGCTGTCCGGCACCCTTCCGTCTCCAACTCCTGTTTACTGCCTCCATCCATCTTCCCCCAAAAGTGCGTTGTCGCCTTTGCCAGCAGTTATGGACAGTTAGGAAACAAAAAACGAGGTGTAGCGGTGTGCCAGCTACCTTCAGACTTCAGGACCGCTGGCAGCAGCATCTTCTTTGTTCCCACAACAGTGAGCAAGCATCTCTCCGAAGCAGGGGTGGTTAATCTTGGGAACAGTAGACTAACAGGGTTTGAATCATGATTTACAGTCCCACTAAGCCCAGTTTCTGAGTGACCCTCAACAGCACAGAGATGTATGAGATACAATAAAGCTGCTGCTGAATAATAACTCCTCATAACGTCATACGTTTTCATTTACAGAGCAATATAAGTGCATTAGCAGCTATAAATCAGAGGCTGAAGCCAAATGCAATCCTCGATGGGTCTACTGGCCACTGAAGTGCTTAAAACATCTAACTCTTCCCTATTCAGTCAGTCTTTGTATATTGTTGGGACCAGAAAAGTCACCTTTCATTTTTGTATTAATTCTGCAGTCTTGCACAGTTTAAAGATATATGAAGCATTTATATTTATTTTAACCTTCAGTGAAAAATTAATAAAACACGCTCAGGAGTAAAAGAGCTTGAAGTGAAGGATGAATTCTATCCTAGAAAATTATCAATGTACAGTACTGGAGAATTCATGCAAATTGTAAATTCTTTTTGGCCAAAAGTGAATTTGATTATGAAGCTAATGTTAGCATGCTAATCAAGGAGTTGAAAATGTCATCATCAAGCGTCAGCAACATATGTTGGTGCGTGACTCCTGTTATAACTCCACGCGCACACAGTCTGGTTCATTGAATTGATAAAGCTCCTCGGATGAGAAGCGAAACGTCTTCTGTTACAAATAAAGTCCAGTTGATCTGGTATTGAACGCCTTTTTGAACAAGCGTCAGCAAGTTATAACAATAATAATTTCAGCAAAGACATTTTCAGGTTCAATAGGTTTTTGGTTTTTCAATAGAAAACATGAACGGATTCTTTTTCTGACTTGTTTTTTAGTGTCACATTTTCATCACATCTTCTATCCAGATTTAAGAGTGCTAAAAGTGACCCCAAAGAGAAAGTTATTTTACTGTAGTGATTTTTTATTATTTATTTATTTATTTCTGCCATAATGTCAGAGTATCTCCAGGGAGAACGGACTGAAGGATTACAGACTCAGGATACAAATAATTAGAGATTTATTTAATAGTGAAATAAAGAACAATCTCTTATGTACAGGTACATGTGTCGTTATTGGAAATTCCTGGAAGGGAAGGGGAGATGATTATAGTCTAGAACGACTAAGGATATTTTTTTTCTTACTGTGAGCATCAGGTGGAGTGGCACAGGATGGAGGTATGATGAATTAAAAATGCAAAATCAATGTATACATTTAAGAAAAAGGTCAAAAAGGACTTGCTCAAAAACTATATATGATGTAACTTAGTGTGTTTGTGTAAATAGAATTATTCATTTTGTGATGTAGTTTGTGTATTACAGTTAGAAAAATTAAGTAGAATTATTCATTTTCTGATGTAGTTTGTGTATTACAGTTAGAATGATGTAGTTTGTGTATTACAGTTAGAAAAATTAAGTAGAATTATTCATTTTGTGATGTAGTTTGTGTATTACAGTTAGAAAATTAAGTAGAATTATTCATTTTGTGATGTAGTTTGTGTATTACAGTTAGAAAAATTAAGTAGAATTATTCATTCTGTGATGTAGTTTGAAGGTTATCATTGGTTGAACAAACTGTGAAATAAGGGGCAGATATAATAAGATTTCATCTTCTTTCTGCTCCCTTCATTTTATCCTACTTGTATTCTTGTATGTGATGAAACTGTCTTGTATTGTTCTTTTAAAATGAATGAATAAACATCAAATCAAATCAAACCAAAAATGAATCCTGTAAGTGTCACCACAATGATTTGTGCATTAAAAGGGTTAATATTTGTTTTCAGTAGTTAGAGTATTTTGTTTTTAGTTTGTTTAGCACACGCTTCGGAAATATGTTTTATTTTTGTATAATCAATCAATCAATCAATCAATCACCTTTATTTAACCAGGTAGAGCCCGTTGAGATCGAGATCTCTTTTACAAGGGTGACCTGGTCAAGTGGTCAGCAGCACACGTCACATTGGCAATAGGCATTTGCACTTATCAAAAAGAAAATAAAGAAAACTACAATCACAGTAAACAGATGTTGACAGTTCAAAACCAACAGGATATGACAGATTTCTATATACATTATATACAAAACAAGCAGACAGACCTCGGTTGGGTAAATAAAGTTAAAAAAATCAACAATGACATGTATATTGGATAAGTAATGGTTAGAAACATCTGCAATGGTCAAGTTTCTTGATGACATTTTCTACTACGGTTGACATAAAGGATCCAGGAGAGATGAATGTTGATAGTTTCAGATCTTTCTGTAAGTTGTTCCAGGCTGAGGGGACGGCGAAGCTGAATGCTCTTTTTCCTAGTTCAGTTCTGACCGGAGGAACTGACAGGAACTGATAAGATTCATTTATTCTGTCACAAAGGACTATTTGTATTTTACCGTTACCTCAATATTTGTGCAGCCTCGATTAGTTTGCTAGCTATAAAGGTATTTATGACTGTTGTCTACTTTGGACTTCTTCTTCTTCTTTCAGCTGTTCCCTCTTCAGGGGTCGCCACAGCGAGTCATCCTCCTCCACCTCACTATGTCTGCATCCTCTGTCCTCACTCCATCTACCTTCATGTCCTCTCTAACTGCATCCATATATCTCCTCTTTGTCTTTTTCCTGGCAGCTGCATTTCTAACATCCTTCTACCAATATACCCACTGTCCCTCCTCTGGACATGTCCAAACCATCTCAGTCTGGCCTCCCTAACTTTATCTCCCAGTTGTTCAACATGTGCTGTACCTCTGATGATCTCATTCCTGATCTTATCCATCCTTGTCACTCCTAAGGAGAACCTCAGCATCTTCATTTCTGCTACTTCCAGTTCTTTCTCCTGTCTTTTTGTCAATGCCACTGTCTCCAGACCATACAACATAGCTGGTCTCACCACTGTCTTGTAAACTTTTCCTTTGACCTTTGCTGACACCTTTTTGTCACAAATCACTCCTGAAACTTTTCTCCATCCACTCCATCCTGCCTGGACTCTCTTTTTCACCTCTTTACCACATTCCCCATTTTCCTGGACAGTGGACCCCAAGTACTTGAAGTCCTGCACCTTTGTGACCTCTGCTCCTTGTAGCCTCACTGTTCCACTGGCCTCCCTCTCATTCACACACATGTACTCTGTCTTACTACGGCTGACTTTCATTCCTCTTCTTTCAAGTGCATACCTCCACCTCTCCAAGTTCTCTTCCACCTGTTCCCTGTTCTCACCACAGATCACAATGTCATCTGCAAACATCATAGTCCATGGGGATTCCTGCCTGACCTCATCTGTTAGTCGGTCCATCACCAGAGCAAACAAGAAGGGGCTCAGAGCCGATCCTTGATGCAATCCCACCTCCATCTTGAAGCTATCTGTCACTCCTACAATAATAATAATAATAATCATTTTATTTAAAAGCGCCTTTCAGGACACCCAAGGACACTTAACAAACCAATACAGTGTAATACAGATCAAACATTATCAGCGACAAATTGAAATATAAAATACATAAAGGATATAAAATGGAAGATAATAAAAATACATTTAGTAAAGTTAGTGATAAGCTAGTCTAAAGAGATGTGTTTTCAGGGCAGTCTTGAACAGAGAAAGGGAGGTGGTGTTTCGAAGGTCTGGCGGTAGAGCGTTCCAGAGGTGAGGGGCAGAGCAGGTGAAGGCCCTGCTCCCCATGGTGGAGAGGCGGGCAGAGGGTACATGGAGATGTAGCGAAGAGGAGGATCTGAGAGAGCGTGATGGGATGGAGATTTGTAGGAGGTCAGATAGATAAGGAGGGGCAAGGTTGTGGATAGATTTGAACGTGAGGAGTAGAATTTTGAAGATGATGCGTGATTTAACCGGGATTTAACATCTCATCACTGTCCTGCTGTCCTCATACATGTCCTGTACCAGTCTACTTCACTGCCACTCCAGATTTCCTCATGATATACAACACCTCTTCCCTCGGCACCCTGTCATATGCTTTTTCTAAATCCACAAAGACACAATGGAGTTCTTTCGGGCCCTCTCTGTACTTCTCAATCAGCAATCTCAAAGCAAAGATGGTGTCTGTGGTGCTCTTTCTTGGCATGAAACCATACTGCTGCTCACAGATAGTCACCTCATGTCTAAGTCTTGCTTCCCAAACTCTCTTCCAGATCTTCATCGTGTGGCTCATCAACTTAATTCCTATGTAGTTGCTACAACTCTGTACATCACCCTTGTTCTTAAAAATGGGAACCAGCACACTTCTTCTCCATTCTTCAGGCATTTTCTCACCCTCAAATATTCCATTAAACATTTGAATCAAAAACCTCACTGCCATCTCTCCCAAGACATTTCCAAACCTCCACTGGTATGTCATCAGGTCCTACTGCCTTCAATAATAATAATAATAATAATAATAATAATAATAATGAATTCAATTTATAACGCACTTTTCATTAATGAAAATCTCAAAGTGCTACAAAGTGCAACAGAATTAAATGTCAATAAAACAAGTAATAAAACAAGTAAAATCAATAACAGTATCAACTAAGATCAAAAGTAGAATCATGAGGAGGTAGAGTATGCTCGGTTGAAAAGAAAGGTCTTCAAGCCGCTCTTAAAGTCAACCACAGACTGTGGGGCTCTCAGACAGTCAGGAAGAGAGTTCCACAGGCGGGGGGCAGCCACACTGAAAGCCCGGTCTCCCATGGTCCTTAATTTGGTTCTCTTCCCCTTCTTCATTCTTTTCAGAGCTTTCCAGACTTCACCCTCACTAATCTTTCCCACTTCCTGGTCCACAGTTTCTATGACCTCTACTCTTCTTTCTCTTTCATTCTCTTCATTCATTAGCTCTTCAAAGTACTCCTTCCATCTTCCTGTCACACTCTCCTCACTTGTTAGAACATTACATTCCTATCTTTAATAAGCCTAACCTGCTGCACATCCTTTCCAGCCTGATCACTCTGTCTTGCCAATCGGTACAAGTCCTTCTTGCCATCCTTAGTATCCAATCTCCCATAGAACTCATTGTATGCCCTCTGCTTTGCCTTTTCTACTTCCCTCTCTGCTCTATGTCCCATCTCCTTATATTCCTGTCTCCTCTCTTCAGTCCTCTCACTGTCATATTTCTTCTTGGCTAATCTCTTTCTTTGAATGGCGTCCTGCACTTCACTATTCCACCACCAGGTTTCCTTATCATCCATTCTCTGTCCAGATGACACACCAAGTACCTTCCTACCTGTCTCTCTAATTGCTGTTGCTGTAGTAGCCCAGTCATTTTGAAGCTCTTTCTTACCACCCAGAGCCTTTAACAGCTGCTCTTTGAATTTCTCACAACATTCGTCCTTCTTCAACTTCCCCCATTTGGTCTTCTTCTCTGGTTTTACTCTTTTTCTCTTCTTCACAACAACAGTCATTCTACACACAACCATCCAATGCTGTCTGACCACATGCTCCCCTGCCACAACCTTACAGTCTCCAACCTCCCTCAGGTTTCCTCTTCTACACAGAATGTAGTCGACCTGCGTATGCCTTCCTACACTCTTATAGCTCACTCTATGTTCCTCTCTTTCTTTTGGAAATAGGTATTGACTACAGCTATTTCCATTCTCTTGGCAAAATCCACCACCATCTGACCTTCCTGGTTTCTTTCCTTGACACCAATCCTACCTATCACTTCCTCATCCCCTCTGTTTCCTTCACCAACATGTCCATTCAGGTCTGCTCCAATCACCACTCTTTCCTCCCTGGGAATACTCTCTATCACTTCATCCAGATCTTTCCAAAATGTATCTTTCTCCTCCCCATCACATCCAACCTGTGGAGCATAACCACTGACGATGTTTAGCATCAGACCTTCTACTTCTACCTTCAGGCACATCACCCTATCTGACACTCTCTTCACCTCTACTACATTCTTTGCCAACTCCTCCTTCAGGACCACCCCTACTCCATTTCTCTTTCTATCCACACCATGGTAAAACAGTTTGAACCCTGCTCCAATGCTGCGAGCCTTGCTGCCCTTCCACTTGGTCTCTTGGACACATAAAACATCTACCTTTCTTCTCTGCATCATGTCAGCCAGCTCTCTACCTTTGCCTGTCATTGTCCCCACATTTAGAGTTGCAACCCTCAGTCCTACATTCTTCACTTTCCTCCTCTCCCTCTGTCTCCTGACACGTTTCCCTCCTCGGGGTCTTCGACTAACAGTAGCACAATTTCTGCCGGCACCCTGTTTGTCAACAGCACTGGTGACGGTCGTTGTTAACCCAGGCTTCGACCAATCCGGTATGGTTTCACTTTGATGAACTCGCATTATTGTTTTGGCAAAAGTGTTTTACATCGGATGCCCTTCCTGACACTAACCCTCACCATTTACCCGGGCTTGGGACTGGCACAAGAGATACACTGGCTTGTGCTCCCTAGTGGCTGTTATTTATGACTGTTGTAATATGTTGTGAATCTGTCAGTTATGGTGTTCAGATTATTTTATATGTTTATTTAGAGTGCACAAGATGAAAACCATTTGTCTAGGACCACTTTACTGATGAGCGGTCACAAGATATACTGTACACCTTTGATAAAGCATGCTTCACTTGTCGCTCGATGCAGCATCTGTAGTTTTCACGGCATTCATTAAAGCACCCGTTGTAAATAAAAAAGCTGTGCCTGAGTTGTCATTGAGAGGCCACAAATCCAGACTCAAGAAGTAGTTGGTCGATGCATGGGTGGAGCGTGGAAGCAGAGGTAGGAGAATGGAGGAGCAGCGGGTAAGGGTCCATGAGGAGAAACTTGAGCTCAGGTATGGTGCATGGTATGATCCCACAGGTTGGCACAAATGATCCAGAACTGGAGGTGCAGGGAAACCAAGGTCTGTGAGATTCTAAGGAAATCCCACAGGTAAGTATTTTAATATACAGACATTAAAAGGCCAGGAGCAATAGTACCCTTTAGTAAGATACGTTCCGGCAATGGATGAAGCATGCCTGCAGCCTCTGATAGTCCTGGAGGTGATTAGGGAAATGGCCATCAGCTGAGCGTGGTTAACTCTATTGCAGGAGCTCGATAATATGTGGAGGAAAAACACCGGCAACCCTACAATTTCTTTAGCTAGAAGGGATGCGGCACAAGGACTAGGCCATCTACGAGTTCTCTAGGACAAGGAAGGGTCTCATGGTTGCACCGGCTGCTCTTAGAAGAGTAAGAATGGTACATGCTTTCAGTTTCCAACAATCTCCAGTAACACCAGCAAGTGTCATTAGATTTGTTGTGTCACTTTTTTCAAAAAGAGTTGTGTAGAAAAGTAAAATTCACTTTTAAAGCATTGCTAAGCTCACTAATCCTCATAAGACATGAGTATATAATGCAAATCTCTTGACATTTCAGTGTGAGGTCATGCTACACTTTAAATGAGACAGCTTTACAGTTATATAGAGATAGGTAGCGTTTCTATCTTACTAATAAAATTGCACTGCTAGTCCGTGGGACCCCTCCTCAAACAAAATTATTTGTCCAACAAAGTACTGTAGTTATTTCTGCAAAATGATGTAAATGGCCTAATAACTCTTGCTGTGCATTGTTTTCTTCTGTGTGTTCTTCATCTGTCGGCATTATTTAAATTGGAATCTAAAATTAGAAGTGCAATGTTCACAAATAATAATATTAAACAAGAACAGTGCAAACCAAGTTGCAGAAAGTTGCAAGCCATTCTTTTCCCCCTTGTGTTTCCACTGAAATGAAGAACAGGCAAAGGGGAGGAGCACAGCAGTTAGTAACCGTGTTTCCATCAAGGTTTCTTGATGCACATTTTGAAGTATCGCATCAGAAAAGGGGAATGGAAACGGCACGATTCGAATTAACTTCCTCTAATTCGCAAAAAAGTTGATACGCTCGCTTGAGGTGGTTTTGGGGTTTTTCGAAACAGAGCTGATGCGCAAAACGAGAGATGGAAACAGATTTGCCGACTCAGTTCTGACGTAGCGAACATTCACGTCATGTGACTGATCAGCTGTTTCCGCTGTAACATCGCTAAAACTAGTTGGCATGACAGAATAAATACAACTTGCCCGATAGCAACACATTCCTGAAATATTCTCTCCATTTTGCCGAGATGTGTGGTTCGGTTCCTGTTTTCAACCGCTACTTCCTGTTTACTGTAGACGTGCGTAACGCTGACGTCTGACGTAATGCCGCTTTGCGTGGCCTGGTGGATTCGCTTCAAGCCAGTTGATGGAAACACTTCTGATTCGCATTAATTTTTATTTACATTTTTGCGAATTTTCAAAAATTCGCTCAAAATTCGAATTGAAAATAGATGGAAACATGGTTACTGATGAAGATGTGCTCACTGAGTTGTGCGCTTGACAAGCACGCATGACGACAGCAAATCAGGCACATGTCACTACAAGCATACATCGTGAGACTGGCTGTACCATGTGACAATCTCTTTAAAAGACTGGCTCTTTTGAACAACTCTTTGAAAGGAAAGGTTTCTCAGGATCTCTTTGAAAACAGTTTTATGTGTTAAAAAACTGGACAAAGGGGGGTATCTTTCATGTTGCATATAGACATGTAATATTTAGTGCTATCCCCCATCTCCCAGCACAGCTCCAGCCAGGTTAAAACTGATGGATGAAAGCAGGCCTGTTTAGCAACCATCTTTGTTCCAAAATTAAACCAGGGACCTTAGACTGAACAAAGTGCTGTAATTAAAATAAAACAAAGACTCTTTAAAATGTGTGCCTCTGTTTAAATCAGGTGTGGTTATGTTTAAAAAAAAATGTAAATACTCTATGATAAGTGTTTGATCAGGAAGGCACCAAGACTGTCCTGAGGCAATTTCTGTGTCTTGTCAATGGGTCAGATGCTTACTTTAAATTTCATACTTTGGTGAGTGCCAATCACTCAGACTGAAAGAAATGGCCTGGGGGCTGAAGGGATGAGAGAGGAGAGAGGCTACATGCTATAACTGCAGCATCGGGTCGAGCAGAAGAAATCTCTCACACCATAGGAGCTGGATGAAGATTCAACAAGCAGACTCAAAAGAGAGAAGAAACGGACGCAAGTGATTTGGATGATAAGAATAATGAGGGAGTGTTGCTATCAACAAATTTACTTCTGGGAAACTTTGCCCTTTTTTATTGGTGCAATTTAGAAATACCTATTTTAATTGCACAGCATTCCCTCGTTTATCGCGTGGGTTTCCATTCTCTGCCCCCCACGATAAGTGAAAAAACGCAAGTAGGAATAGTAGTATACTGTAAGTAGTAAGTACTGGTAGTAGTTTATTTTAATATATATATATATATTGTCAGGAATATTTCATACACGTTTAAAATAAAGTTAAGATAATACTTGTTTGTTTTTATTCAAAATGAGAGTAATCTGAAGTTTATCCATCCATCAATCCATCCATCCATCCATCCATTTTCTTCTGCTTATCCGGGGTCGGGTCGCGGGGGTAGCAGCCTAAGTAGGGAGGCCCAGACTTCCCTCTCCCCAGCCACTTGGAGCAGCTCCTCTGGGGGAATCCCAAGGCGTTCCCAGGCCAGCCGAGAAACATAGTCCCTCCAGCGTGTCCTGGGTCTTCCTCTGGGTCTCCTCCCGGTGGGACATGCCCGGAACACCTCACCAGGGAGGCGTCCAGGAGGCATCCTAACCAGATGCCCGAGCCACCTCAACTGGCTCCTCTCGATGTGGAGAAGCAGCGGCTCTACTCCGAGTCCCTCCCGGATGACTGAGCTTCTCACCCTATCTCTAAGGGAGAGTCCAGACACCCTGCGGAGAAAACTCATTTCAGCCGCTTGTATCCGAGATCTTGTTCTTTCGGTCATAACCCAAAGCTCATGACCATAGATGAGGGTGGGAACGTAGATCGATCGGTAAATTGAGAGCTTTGCCTTTCGACTCAGCTCTCTCTTCACCACGACAGACCGGTACAGCGCCCGCTTCACTGCGGACGCTGCACCTATCCGCCTATCGATCTCACGCTCCAGTTTTCCCTCATTCGTGAACAAGACCCCGAGATACTTAAACTCCTCCACTTGGGGCAGGACCTCCTCCCCGACCCGGAGAGGGCATGCTACCCTTTTCCGGCTCAAGACCATGGCCTCGGATTTGGAGGAACTGATCCTCATCCCGGCCGCATCACACTCGGCTGCAAACCGCTCCAGCGAAAGCTGTAGATTAGGACCACATCATCTGCAAAAAACAGAGAAGCGATTCTAAGGCCACCAAAACGGATCCTCTCAACACCTTGGCTGCGCCTAGAAATTCTGTCCATAAAAGTTATGAACAGAATCGGTGACAAAGGGCAACCTTGGCGGAGTCCAACTCTCACTGGAAACAAGCCTGACTTACTGCCGGCAATGCGGACCAAGCTCTGACACCGGTCGTACAGGGACCTAACAGCCCATATCAATGGGCCTGGTACCCCATACGGTCCCCCTTTTTGAATAGGGGAACCACCACCAGTCTGCCAATCCAAGGGAACTGCCCCCGATGTCCACGCGATATTGCAGAGTTGCGTAAGCCAACACAACCCCACAACATCCAGAGCCCTAAGGAACTCAGGGCGAATCTCATCCACCCCCGGAGCCCTGCCACCGCGGAGCTTTTTAACCACCTCGGTGACCTCAGCACCAGAGATTGGAGAGCCCGACCCAAAGTCCCCAGGCTCCGCTTCCTCAGTGGAAGACGTGCCAGTAGGATTGAGGAGGTCTTCGAAGTATTCCGCCCACCGACTCACAACATCCCGAGTTGAGGTCAACAGCACGCCATCCCCACCATAAATGGTGTTGGTCGCGTACCGCTTTCCCCCCCTGAGACGCCGGATGGTGGACCAGAATCGCCTCGAAGCCGTACGGAAGTCATTCTCCATGGCCTCTCCGAACTCCTCCCACGCCCGAGTTTTTGCCTCAGCAACCACCCGAGCCGCATGCCGCTTGGACTGTCGGTACCTATCTGCTGCTTCCGGGGTCCCACAGGCCAAAAAGGCCCAATAGGACTCCTTCTTCAGCCTGACAGCATCCCTCACCGCCGGTGTCCACCACCGGGTTCGAGGGTTGCCACCACGACAGGCACCAACAACCTTGCGGCCACAACTCTGATAAGCTGCCTCGACAATAGAGGCGCGGAACATGGCCCACTCGGACTCAATGTCCCCCGCCTCCCTCGGAACGTGTTCAAAGCTCTCCCGGAGGTGGGAGTTAAAGCTCCGTCTTACGGGAGACTCTGCCAGACGTTCCCAGCAGACCCTCACAATACGTTTGGGTCTGCCAGGTCTGACCGGCATCCTCCCCCACCATCGGAGCCAACTCACCACCAGGTAGTGGTCAGTTGACAGCTCCGCCCCTCTCTTCACCCGAGTGTCCAGGACATGCGGCCGCAGATCAGATGAGACGACAACAAAGTCGATCATCGAACTGCGACCTAGGGTGTCCTGGTGCCAAGAGCACATATGGACACCCTTATGCTTAAACATGGTGTTCGTTATGGACAATCCATGACGAGCACAGAAGTCCAATAACAGAACACCACTCTGGTTCAGATCAGGGGGGCCGTTCCTCCCAACCACACCCCTCCAGGTCTCACTGTCATTGCCCACGTGAGCGTTGAAGTCCCCCAGTAGAACAAGGGAGTCCCCAGGAGGCGCACTCTCCAATACCCCCTCCAAGGACTCCAAAAAGGGTGGGTAGTCTGAGCTGCCGTTTGGTGCATAGGCACAAACAACAGTCAGAGCCCGTCCCCCCACACGTAGGCGAAGGGAGGCTACCCTCTCGTTCACCGGGGTGAACCCCAACGTACAGGCACCAAGATGGGGGGCAACCAGTATGCCCACTCCTGCTCGGCGCCTCTCACCAGGGGCAACTCCAGAGTGGAAGAGTGTCCAACCCCTCTCAAGGAAACTGGTTCCAGAGCCAGAGCCATGCGTTGAGGTGAGTCCGACTATTTCTAGTCGGAACCTCTCAACCTCACACACTAGCTCAGGCTCCTTCCCCACCAGAGAGGTGACATTCCATGTCCCAATGGCCAGCTTCTGTAGCCGAGGATCAGACCGCCAGGGTCCCCGCCCTCGGCCGCCACCCATCTCACATTGCACCCGACCCCTTTGGCCCCTCCCACAGGTGGTGAGCCCATGGGAAGGGGGACCCACGTCTCCTCTTCGGGCTGTGCCCGGCCGAGCTCCATGGGTAAAAGCCCGGCCACCAGGCGCTCGCCAGCGTGCCCCACCTCCGGGCCTGGCTCCAGAGTGGGGCCCCGGTGACCCGCGTCCGGGCGAGGGAAAACTTAGTCCATTAATTGTACTCATCATAGGGGTTTTTGGTAGTTTGATAGTTATTATGAAACCTAAAAAAAAAAAATCAACATGTTTGCAGAATTGTTGGATCTCATAATCAGAATGACAGCTATTTTATCTCATTATTCACAACAGTGACAGAGTTATAGGCCTGTTTGTGTTAAGTTAACTGTGACAGCCATCTTGGATGTGATAGTGTTCAATTGACCATGTGCATGTGTTCATTTATTGATTACATTCTGAGAGTTTGGTTAAAATCTGTGCAAAGGTCAGCCGCTTCAAATGTTACCAGCCAATTAAATGACCGTTATCAGTTGTTATCATCCTCCATAGGTTGGCTTCAGACTGTCCCTCCTGTACCTCCTAGTAGGTTTAACGGTACCTTCTTATTGCTAACAGTATGCAACGTCACATGCATGTGAAAGCGGAAGCTTTTCCAGCTTTAAGTCATAAGGATTTAATTTTGTATCTAAAAAGAACTCACTTGAGGATATGAGGGTTTGATTTTTATTTCTTTGACATGAGCGAAAATCTGATCAATTCATAAACAATACAGCAATATGTAAAGTACTATAATCATGCACATTATAACACTAACCTTATAAATCTGTGATAAACTAGTGAACCTGCTAGGAGGCAGAGGAGGGACAGTCTGAAGTAAACTTATGGGGATAATAACACTGAATATCTAATGGGTGGTAACATTTGAAGCGGGTGCACAGGTTCATGAGATAATTATTTAAACCTACAGTCAAACAAAGTCCAGGGGTCTGCAACCTGTGGTTCTGGGGCCACATGCGGCTCTTTACCTGCAGCTCTATGAAGCTTTGACCAAAACTTACAGGACATTTGATTGTTCTGGTTTTTATACCCACAACAAAAAAGACTAGTTTTGATCAGATTTCTGCAAATGTTTGAGCGACACTTTTTTTGCTTGATTGCTTCAAATTGAGATACTTAATTTAACATTAATACATTTAAAAAATCCATAAAGGCCTGCAGAGTTCAGCGTTTTATTTTTATCTAAAGCATAAGTGTCAAACTCAAGACCCGGGGGCCAAATGTGGCCCTCGTTGACATCTTATCTGGCCCCCCAATATGATACGTGAAACATAAAATTATTCTCTTGTTTTTTTTCTTCTCATTAATCTTTGATTATGCTGTTGAAAGCACAACATAGAACATAAAATTAAACCATTCAAACTCTTGTTGAGCAACCTGTGACCAAGAGAAGATGTTGGGCATCTGATTTTAGTTAATGTAGTTTCTGAAATTGGCCCTTAGTTTGAAAGGTTTTAATTTTGGCCCTCCTTTTGTGAGTTTGAGGCCCTGATCTAAAGACAGAAACTAGATGTTTACTTCTTTTTGTCGTCATCGTTGTTGTTCCAAAATGTAAAATGTCAATGAATGTTGAAGTTAAAGCCCCACTGACATGATTTTTTTACTATTCATAAAATTGCTCAAAATATATATATTTTATCATTTAAATATGTTCATTTTTGCAAACAAAATGATAAATCACTTTAATTTTGCTTTAAAAGTGATTTTGAACTTCAAGCCGTGTTTAATCATGGGAAATCCAATTACACACGAACGCACCATCTGTGATGTCACACTGGGCAGAGGGCTCTGGTCTCTTTAATAGCGGACCATTTAAAACCCGACGAATTTATCAATCTATGTGAAGATTTGAGCTATTTGTCTTCATTTTGGGAAGCAGAAAATAGTTTGGGTGATGGAACAAGAAACAACAGGATCTAATTTAGGTCTGATGCTGTATCAGACTTACCTTCATGTCGAGCTGCTCATACCTGCGCACTGTGACAAGCCCAGAGCTCTGCCCGGTGTGACATCACAGATGGTGCGTTCGGGTGTAATCAGATTTCCCATGATTAAACACGGCTTGAAGTTCAAAATCACTTTTAAAGCAAAATTAAAGTGATTTATCATTTTGTTTGCATAAAGGAACATATTTAAATGATAATATATATATATTTTGAGCAATTTTATGAATAGTAAAAAAATCATGTCGGTGGACCTTTAAATACTGTATTAGTTTAAATATGTCACCCCAACTGGTCAGATTAAAAAATAAAATTAAATAAATAACTCCAACTAACTCTAAAGTTGCCCATGGGCCACCCGTTGACCATCACGGTTGTTGTTTCGTGTTTTTTTTTTATTATTTAATGAGTGAAGGGGCAGAAATGGCTGTTTGATCAAAAAGGTTGCAGACCCGGAAACAAAACACACACAAGCAAAAATCAATATGAAATAATAGTTCATTACTTTTAATAAGCTTCCTCTCATGATCTGTGGTGTTATGTTGAACCCAAGGTGCAGACTAACACGGGAAACTTGAAGGATAAAATAAGAAAACTATTAAACAAAATGTCTGACATGGCATTAAAACTTACACGGGGCATGAATGATGAGGAGACACGGAGGGAACCAGAGCATGACGCCCAGGAGGACAATCCATGGACGGAGGAAAACACAAATGTAGAATCTATAGGGAGACCAACGAGACATAACGACAAACACCTGGTGTGATTAGAATTAGAGACAGGTGAGACGAGCTGACAACAAGGATCTGAACATCTAACCACCAAAACACTAATAACACACAGGTCCTCTAACTTTTTTCATGTTTATTTAGTCCAAACAGAAGCAAATGATTTGTTGTTTTTGTGTAAATAAAAATATTTAATAAAGGACACTGTAAGAGCATTGTTTCTGTTTAAACGACCAGCTGAAGCTGGAGTAATGCTTCTGCACTGAGGGGTTATGCAACGTCTCCACTGTATAAATAGTCTTGAAGAATGATGCAGTGGGCTTCCTGGTTGACATTTAGCCTCATGTGGCCAAATACTCACGTCTCGGTGCCGGTGCAGGGGAACGGTCTGGCTGACATTATGTAATTTCTTGTATTGCAGGGAAAATGCACTGGCTTGTTTATTGTTGGTGAAAATAATAAACATCTTGGCCAGAACTAAGCATTTAAAAATCAAATGGAGCAAAAGTGCTTCAGCAAAACTGTGAGGAAAAGCCTGTGAGGTTAGTCACAACAGGTAAACATGCAATTCGATAATAAATGTTATAAAGCTAATTATCGCCCACGGGAATGAAAATGTTTTTGCCCACATCTCTCTGTGCATGTTTTTTTTTTTGTTTCTGTGCTATTAATGTTTCATGAATGACTGAATCTAATTTCATAAAACCTGCAGAAAGTAATCGGTTGGGTCTCATCTACAACTGTCTTTACTTTTGAATTATACATAAGGGAACAAATATTTTTGTAATGCCACAGCATAGAACAAGTTTAAAGAGTAGGTATTCTTTAATTCAGGGAATAGGTCTGTGGGACGGTTTGGAATCTGACATTAAAATTGCAAAGTCATTGCCTATGTATAAGAAAATGATTAAAACTAAAATTCTGGAAAATGTATATATAAATTGGTTTATATCCAAGTTACTATTTAATGGTAAATTGTGTTGAGTTATTTATTTTTGTTATATTATTTATAGATGATTGTTGTTTGAATGTATTGTTGGAATTGATTTTGTTTAAAGAAGGGGCAGATATGATAAGATTTTTTCTTCTTCTGCTACCTTTCATTTCATGTATGGTTTTATTTTATTATGTGGTTTTGTAAATAGTTTTTTTGTGTTCTTATACTAAATCTGAAATGAATAAATAAATAAATAAATACATAAAAAATAATTAATACAAAAATGGTGAACGTTCATTCAGAAAAATATGTATAAGACAGAAGACTAAAGTTATGGCACTTTTTATATACATATAAAACAATACACCTTGATACACTTCAGTCTACATAGAAAGGTGGTGAGTCTTTCAGAAGCTAAAGGCAAAATAAGCTGCTCCCTGACAAATTAGTATTCATCTACAAGAGTGCCTCCATGTTTAAACTAAGACAACTCCAGCATTCTTTTTACCACTCTGTTCTCTTTTTGGTGGGAATTGGTGGCATTTTCCCCATTTTCCCCATTTCCCCCCTCCCCCACTGTTGTCTGTTGATCACTCCATCTCTGCACCTCATCGAGCCACTTGCTGTACGAGTGTTCGTTCTCCACAAAGACTGCAAATGGGTTTGTCAATATGTCAGGGATGACATGTTGCAGGCGTCATTCAGCACGTGAGAAAAGTGCTGATGACTCATGGTGTCAGTTCTGAACAAAAATAGTTGATGACAGCGGACGATGCATCTCCTGGGGAATCATTTTGTTAAGTGGATTGTTCATGAGAAGTGTGAGGTTTTCAGATCCAACTTGATTACTACATTAAACAACAATGGTGATAAGTAAGACAGTTGTTCTAAAGTTTGGTGTGGTAGTAGCTGAGAGTCATCAGCAACACAGTCTGTGAGAATAATAATAATAATAATAATAATAATGAATTTAATTTGTAACACACTTTTCATTAACAAAAATCCCAAAGTGCTACAAAGTGCAACTAAAATCAATAATCAAATAAAAACAAGTGATAAAATCAAGTAAAATCAAATATAAAACAACAAAAATCAATAATAAAATCAATTAAAAACAATGATAATATCAACTAAGATCAAAGATAAAATCATGTGGAGGCAGAGTAGGCTCACTTAAAAAGAAAAGTCTTTAAGCCTTGTTTAAAGTCAACCAGTGACTGTGGAGCTCTCAAGCCTCCAGTATAGCTATGCGTTGTGTCCAGCGCCGCTGGACTGGCGTGTGCTGCGCGCCGGCAGTTCATATTATACTCTGTGCAAGCGCAGCTCTCTGGAGTGCAGGCTCCAGCAGCTGCAGCCGGGCGGAGCGTTTACCTACAGGACAAATTGAGGTCGCTGATTGGTCATTTGCTGACACGCGAGGCAGTTTATCAACGCGCGCGCGTAGGGGGTCGTAAAATTTGAGCTTGGCGCGTTCACGCCCGCGATCAAAGGCTTTTGCCGCGGCGCTCACACGGCGTGCCACGGCGCTCGGACTCATGCAGAGCTATACTGGGGGCTTCAGTCAGGGAGGGAGTTCCATAGGCGGGGGGCAGCCACACTGAAAACTCGGTCTCCCATGGTCCTTAATTTGGTTCGTGGAATGTGAAGTAGATTACTGTTCTGTGATCGAGAGACCGGGTGGATGAGTATGGAATAAGAATGTCCTTCAGATAATCTGGTGAAGTTCCGTGTAAGCATTGATGTGTAATGAGAGCAGTTTTGTACTGAATTCTGTAGGTGACAGGAAGCCAATGAAGGTTATGGAGAATGGGCGTAATGTGTTCAAATTTACGAACTCAGTAAAATCATTGCTGCACTGTTTTGAATATATTGAAGCTTCTGAAGGTATTTACCAGGGAGAACTCCCTGAGTAAGCCAACACAACCCTACAACCCTACTCTGCAATATCGCGTGGACATCGGGGGCAGTTCCCTTGGATTGGCAGACTGGGGTGGTGGTTCCCCTATTCAAAAAGGGGGACCGTAGGGTGTGTTCCAACTATAGGGGGATCACACTCTTAAGCCTCCCTGGTAAGGTCTATTCAGGGGTTCTGGAGAGGAGGGTCCGTCGGATAGTCGAACCTCGGATTCAGGAGGAGCAGTGTGGTTTTCGTCCTGGTCGTGGAACACTGGACCAGCTCTACACCCTCAGCAGGGTCCTGGAGGGTGCGTGGGAGTTTGCCCAACCAGTTTACATGTGCTTTGTGGACTTGGAGAAGGCATTCGACCGCGTCCCTCGGGGGGTTCTGTGGGGGGTACTCCGGGAGTATGGGGTACCAGGCCCTTTGATAAGGGCTGTTAGGTCCCTGTACGACCGGTGTCAGAGCTTGGTCCGCATTGCCGGCAGTAAGTCAGGCTCGTTTCCGGTGAGAGTTGGACTCCGCCAAGGTTGCCCTTTGTCACCGATTCTGTTCATAACTTTTATGGACAGAATTTCTAGGCGCAGCCAAGGTGTTGAGAGGATCCGTTTTGGTGACCTTAGAATCGCTTCTCTGTTTTTTGCAGATGATGTGGTCCTACTGGCTTCATCAGTTCGTGATTTACAACTTTCACTGGAGCGGTTTGCAGCCGAGTGTGATGCGGCCGGGATGAGGATCAGTTCCTCCAAATCCGAGGCCATGGTCTTGAGCCGGAAAAGGGTAGCATGCCCTCTCCGGGTCGGGGAGGAGGTCCTGCCCCAAGTGGAGGAGTTTAAGTATCTCGGGATCTTGTTCACGAATGAGGGAAAACTGGAGCGTGAGATCGATAGGCGGATAGGTGCAGCGTCCGCAGTGAAGCGGGCGCTGTACCGGTCTGTCGTGGTGAAGAGAGAGCTGAGTCAAAAGGCAAAGCTCTCAATTTACCGATCGATCTACGTTCCCACCCTCATCTATGGTCATGAGCTTTGGGTTGTGACCGAAAGAACAAGATCTCGGATACAAGCGGCTGAAATGAGTTTTCTCCGCAGGGTGTCTGGACTCTCCCTTAGAGATAGGGTGAGAAGCTCAGTCATCCGGGAGGGACTCGGAGTAGAGCCGCTGCTTCTCCACATCGAGAGGAGCCAGTTGAGGTGGCTCGGGCATCTGGTTAGGATGCCTCCTGGACGCCTCCCTGGTGAGGTGTTCCGGGCATGTCCCACCGGGAGGAGACCCAGAGGAAGACCCAGGACACGCTGGAGGGACTATGTTTCTCGGCTGGCCTGGGAACGCCTTGGGATTCCCCCGGAGGAGCTGCTCCAAGTGGCTGGGGAGAGGGAAGTCTGGGCCTCCCTACTTAGGCTGCTACCCCCGCGACCCGACCCCGGATAAGCGGAAGAAGATGGATGGATGGATGGATGAACTCCCTGAGTAGTTCAATACTTAAAAAAAAAAAATCAATTACCTATTCAACTCTGCTTGTCTGTTAGCAAAATATCTCCAATAAAGATGAATAAAGCTTTCAGGACGTCATCTTTGGGTTTATGTCTTCCTCATTGTTTTTACAAGTCAACCCTAATCCAGACTTAGTTGACAAAAAATGAAAAAAACTTTACAGGAGTAAAAATATATAAAAAAATGGATGTGGTTGTAGCTGAGCATCATCTCTTTTACATTCACAGAGTACTACAACATCTACAACATATTTACTTTGTTTGGCAATAACTTTGATTTACTATGGCCAGTTCGTCTGTTGGCAAAATATATCATGAACTATTTGACAGATGTTAATGAAACGTTCAGCTATTAATAACACTAAACACTTGAAATCAATCAAATTAAAGATGGCTGCCACAGGTAATCAATATTAGTCAAAACAAAGTGTTGGATAAAAATATCCTCTGTTCACATTACTTACTCAAAGAAGCCACATTCACTGACACAAGAATATTTTTACCTGTTTTTACTTGCAAGAGCAGACTTTCACCACATGTTACACAGATGTTCAGAAGTTCTGGATGTCCAGTCACGAGGATCTGCACCGGGCAGCGTGCAAGAAGTGTTTTATAAACTAATCAGCTCTCTCAGCTCACAGGCAGACTGTTGTCCTTGGCCACACAGCTGCACATGAATCATCAAATCTCCTTCTCATTCAGCCCTCTGACAAAATAACTCTAGTAATTCAAACACATGGTTCATGGGCAGGTAACATGCTCAGTTATACATAAACATCCATAAACCTTGATCAAAATTCCCTGACCAGGAAGCAACAACTCAGTCAGGTTTACAGATACAGAGCAGAAAACTGGTGTGGTAGTAGCTGACAGTCATCCTCAAGACATCTTTTAAGTACTAACACATGACATGAGATCTTGCATCACTGGTTTTACAAGATCTGACCAAATAACGCCGTTCTTTAGTGTTACTTAAAAAAAGTTATTTAATTAAAACATGTGTTTCAGTTATCTCTCAAAAAAATCATGAAGTATTTTGTTGGTTCAACATACAAAGTAGCAACTTGAACATCTCATAAGACAAAAAGCTGAAATATTAGGGACACTGTGACATTGTGTCATAACGGTGGAGTTTACGCAGTGTGAACAGACTGAGGACGGA
>JBBPBX010024335.1:6031-16280 GCA_038048925.1 Garcialebias charrua | reverse complement strand
TTTAGGAGAGGACACGCTTCAATAAGATGAGTAATGACAGTGCTTTTCTCAGTAGGTAATATCAAGTGTAAAAATAAAAATAAAATTCTTTATTAGACCAGTATCAGAAGACGATTCTTTAACTCTATATTGCTGTATTTGTCAGATAGCTTGTGACAACAGCATGACAAATCTGAAATTTACACTGGATTTTGCTTTTTAAGTGCCATCCCAGGAATTTTGTGCCCCCACCACCCCCAAATGGACACCTCTTTAAAAATGTATGGAGGAGCCACTGCTCTAAGACAACGCACCCTCCGACACAATGATCCATTGGAAATTAAGGGAAAATAAGAAATGTGTAAATCTCTGCTAGCACAGTTAGCTGCAACATGTTTCATAAACCAAAGCCTCTGTTTCATCAGTGGGTTTTCAGCTGCAATGCATGGATTAGGTTATTTTTAGATTATTGTTAAATCCACAAAACTCCACTTTAACAAATCCAAACGATTCCTTTACAATTATGACTCCATTTCAGCACATTTTCTCATCTTTCACCAAGATGACATTAAATGGATGATGTTGATTTAAAAAAAATATATATTTTATTTGTTTGTTTGTTTTGTTTTATTTTTGAACCAGTACATGAGACAATATTTATTTTTATTGATAAGTGTTTTTGAAGATGATGGAAAATGGGAAGTTGAACCTAAATACATCATTGGAGGCCAGGAAATGCTTAGAAGACATGGCAGCCAGGTTTTTGACTTGATTATTCAGTGACATTTTTGAGAGTCATCAAAAGCCTGAGGAATAGAGAAGTGTGCTGATGCTTCATTTTAATAAACAAGGGTGATGTACAGAGTTGTAGTCAGAGTCAGAGAGTCTTTATTGTCATTTGCACCGCATGTGGTACATGTGATGAAAACGAGATTATGTACACAGGGTCCCAGTTACATCCAACAACAAATGCAAGAGAAAAACAGTAATAACATCTAGGATTAACTAAGAAAAACATCAACTAGTAATACACTAAGCCCTAATGTAATAGAAAAACATCATTATAAACAGCAGCACGAACATGAGTCTGTATGAGCAGATGGTCACAGATGAACACAGCAACAAGAAAACAGATCAGCATCAGCATGATGTGATATTTTGCAGTGATTATTCTTATTATTTATTTATTCATGAGTCTAACAGCCTCAGGGTAGAAGCTGTTCCTCAGTCTAGTGGTTCTACATTTGATGCTCCTCAACCTCCGTCCTGAGGGGAGTGGGGCAAAGAGTGAGTGTGCTGGGTGAGTGAGGTCTTTCATGATGCAGGTGGCTCTTTTCCTGCATCTGGAGGTGTAAATGTCTGTGATGGTGGGGAGACTGACTCCAACAGACTTCTGTGCAGCCTTCACCACTCTCTGTAGAGCTTTCCTCTCTGCAACTGTGCAGCCTCCATGCCACACGTTGATGCTGGAGCACAGGATGCTCTCCACTGCACACCTGTAGCAACTACAGGAGAACAAAGTTGATGAGCCACAGGATGAAGAGCTGGTAGAGAGTTGTGGAAGCAAGACAGATGAAAGCAGCAGTATAGTTTCATGCTGAGAAAGAGCACCACAGATGCCATCTTCAATTTAAGGATGCTGATGGAGAAGTACAGAGAAGGTCAGAAAGAACTCCATTGTGTCTTTGTGGATTTAGAAAAAGCATATGACAGGTTCCAGAGGGAGGAGGAGGTATGGTATTATGTGAGGAAATCTGGAGTTGCAGAAAAGTATGTTAGACTGGTACAGGACATGTATGAAGACAGCAGGACAGTGGTGAGATGTGCTGTAGGAGTGACAGATAGCTTCAAGGTGGAGGGGGAGTGCATCAAAGATCGACTTTGAGCTCGTTCTTGTTTGCTCTGGTGATGGACCGGCTAACAGATGAGGTCAGGCAGGAATCCCCATGGACTATGATGTTTGCAGATGACATTGGAGAGGGAGGCCGGTGGAACAGTAAGGCTACAAGGATCAGAGGTCACAAAGGTGCAATACTTTAAGTATTTTGGGTCCACTGTCCAGGAAATGGGGAGTGTGGTAAATAAGTGAATAAGAGAGATCAGGATGGAGTGGATGGAGAAAAGTTTCAGGAGTGATTTGTGACAAAAAAGTCAAAGGTCAAAGGAAAAGATTACAAGACAGTGGTGAGACCAGCTATATTGTATAGACTGGAGACAGTCACACTGACAAAAAGACGGGAGAAAAAAATGGAAGTGTTAGAAATGAAGATGCTGAGGTTCTCCTTAGGAGTGACAAGGATGGATAAGATCAGGAATGAGATCATCAGAGGTACAGCACATGTTGAACAACTGGGAGATAAAGTTAGGGAGGCCAGACTGAGATGGTTTGGACATGTCCAGAGGAGGGACAGTGGGTATATTGGTAGAAGGATGTTAGAAATGCAGCTGCCAGGAAAAATACAAAGAAGAAGGCCAAAAAGGAGATGCATGGATGCATATTCACATTTCAACAAGAAGACTCTGTCCAGAGGACCTGACTTTGCTTTTTTAGATATATAGATGCATTTAGAGAGGACATTGACATAGTTAGAGTGAGGACAGAGGACAGAGTGAGATTGAGGAGGATGACTCGCTGTGGAGACCCTAACTGTTGAAGTTAGCTTGATTCAAGATGGCTGCCACCGCCGATCAACTTCAGTAAACACAAAATGTATTTAGTTCAGTAACTTTTACATACTGTATATTGAGCTAAAAATTGATGTGGCAGTAGATGAGAGTCATACCATTACATACTGTGTGTTAACAGGCTGCAAGATCTTTGTTTGGAACTTGGGCATGCAAGGCGGTTGATATGCGTTCCTTTAAAGAACGATAATTATATTTAAAAAAAATCAGTTGTTACTTTTTAAAAATGTAAACAAAACTGTATTTTGCAAATTAATCACAGCTGATGTCACCTTGTCCACACAGCCTCTAGTGCCCATTTTTCAGTTTGTATGCTAAGCAATGCTAACTGGATTTAACCTCTAATTGGCATCAATATTCCTTTCCAAGCAAGATAAAAATGTGTACTGTATCTAATATTGATTTTATTTATTTTTTGGTGGTGGTGGGGGAACTGCTTCAGATTAGCATTTATTTATTTTTCCAATTTGTTTAGAACCAGCTAGAAGCTAATATTAATGCTGTATCCTTGTTTTGTTGAAGCACATTTTTTGCAGCAGTGTTTGTCCTCATTTGTCATCCCCTAAATGTCCTCTTTGTCATTTTGTTAGTCAAGTAATTCTTCACAACTTGACAGGCATCAAGGTGTTCTTACCTTTTAAGACTTGACAAATTGCGACATCTAAAGAATCATTTGTGGGGAAGCATAAAACAAATAAATAAATGTTGGTACCCAAAGCAGATTAGAGCAATGCTCTGCAACATAATCAGAGCCTCATGTGTTCTGTGTGTCTGAGTGCTTCTCTTTGGAACAAGTGCATTATAAACAAAAAGCAATTTTGCATTGAAGTCAGGCATTTAGCAAGCACCAATTTTAGAAATTGTGTTCTCTTGCAAAGGGTGCTCGTTAGAAAAGGGGAATCTTTTGTATATTTTCATCTGGATGAATGTACTGTATTTGTCTCAGTACGCCTCATAATTTCTTTATTTTGTGCAAAATGTTTTTGTTATTTAGAAGTCATGCATATTTTTGGCAGCTTCTTATAACATCCCTTCTGTTTCATCAAGCGAATAAAGCTCTGGATTTAAAAGAAAGCGAGCTTGGGAAAAAAAGGGATGGGGAACATGCTTGAGGCTTAAATAAGGTTTTAAATCTCTTTTAAAGCTTTGAGCAATCACTGTGATGTTACAATCGCCCTGCCTGATGAGTGGGAGCAGAAAAATAAACCTTTTTTTTTTTAAACGGACATAGATTAAATACCTGAGTGGCCTTTGCGCTTTTAGTTAACAATTACCAAATCGCAAGCCAAATTGACGTGTGTGAATTCAGACCAAAAAAAACTAGCTTAGCATGAGAAGATGAGTTGTTGGTTCCCTCCAGATGTAGCTTTAGATAAACACGCTCCTCTGTTACCACAGCTACAGCCAAGAAAGCCTCACATCATCAGTTTCTGAGATTCATTTGCACGTGCGCATTCACATCAATACGTTCTGAGCTTTTCTGCTGGCCCACTCCCACAGCTAACAACTGCTTCTATCTGTCAGAGCAGTTCATCGGGTGAACTTCTCACAAAGCAAAGATTCATCAAGTTTTTTTATTTTATTTTTTAACTTGCACACTGAGGGGAAAAGGATAGAAGGTTTTAGTCTGAATGTTCCACTGAGATCAGAGGCGTTTAGTGTTGCTGCTGCTGCTTAGAGGCTGATTCTGCTCGAGGCAGTCCGACAGCGAGCTAAACACACACACACACACACACATACACCCTGCACTCACACAAATATTTTCCAGCAGTACAAAAGACGCGCTCATTTACTCTGCTTCCCCTCAACAATAGACATTCACAAATGCCAACCACCCTCCTCGTCTGCTTTCACAGTGGAAATCAATGGCTGCAGGAGCCGAGCTGGGCAGAGCGGTTGTGGAAAAATAAATAAATCAATGTAGCCTTATTAACTGAGCAGAGCTTCTTTTACTACTGACACACAGAAAAATATATATCTGAGCGCCTGCATCTAACTTGATCTGTGTCAGTAGGTGATGGTGCTGCTGGTTGTATGCAGGATATGAGCGTGCAGAAGTAAGTGTGTGTGTCCCAGTGCGATGGTGGCTGGTCTTTACGTCCAAACTGCTAGTTTGTAGGTGTTCCCAGCGTGTGTATGAATCAGAGTGAGTGTGGGTGAGGGTGTTTAGTGTTCTGAGTCAATCACTCAGAGTTGGTGTGTTACTCTTGTGTCAGTGCCACGATGCAGGGCCGGTGCCTTGGCCCCAGTCTATTTGTGGACAAAAGGATGCTCTAAGACAAATGATTTAGCACCTGTCAGTCAGAGAGGTGGGGTGAGAGCTGAGAAAAGACAGAGGTCAGCGTCTCAGGAAGGAAAGAAAAATGATTAACGCTTTCAGAGAACCTGTGTAGGGAACAAAATGAGGAAAGGAGGAGAAGGAGCAAAGGACTGGAAATGTTGAAGCAGGGAAAAACAAGATGAGTGACAAAAAGTTGGACTGCAAGTACAAAGTAAATGTGTAGCTCTGGGTCATCAGATAGCTCAAGTGCCTGTGAGCAATTTTCCCTGTGAAACGAGCTCCTGTATCCGCAGAGTTGTCTGCCTAAGACTAGCTCGCGGGAACTGTGGCTGGCCTTGGGCCCTGCGAGCAGGCCTTCCCTCATCACAAGAGTTGCCATAACAACGGATGAGGTCGACCCACACCGGTGGCAGCACAGGGACGTGAACTTTGTTCCTGCCTCCAGCACTTCAGCTGTCTGCTGCGCTTCCGACACATCAACACCCACCTCCCCTGGAAACATCCTGACAGAACGTCTTCTGTGTGCTGTGAATGCTGAGCCGAGATTGCTCAGCAGAGGACGGTTTGCTTGGCCTGTGAAAATAAATTGCCACGTCAAGAATAAAAGTGGCAAATGCAATTTTTGAAATGCCCGAGTAAACAAACTTCAAGCTGATGTAGAGTGAAGTGCAGAATAATCTTTGTGGAGCTGATTGCAGAAGCATGTTAGATGCTGGAGGTGAATATTAAAACTGATGGTCTGATCTTTGAAGGTCTGAACCATGTACACAATATTAAGCTTTAATCATCCAATTTACAGATCACACACACACACACACACACACACACACACACACACACACACACACACACACGCAACACACACACACACACACACGGATATACAACTGACCTAATTTCTTCACTGTAGACAGCACAGAGAGTCACTGAACTGAAGTCATTTTAAGTCGACTTAATGCACTGTCCTATCATAATCAATATATTTTAACAGCCAGAACAGTTTACTGGATTAAAAAAAGTCTTACCTTTAAATCCCTAAATGTTATGGGTTAGGGTTAGGGTGATTTTTTTTTCTAATGAAACATTTTACTATGTCATCAAAAAAGAAGAAAAAAAACTGTGAAAACTGAAACAGCTACAGACATTTCAACTTCAAACTCCAGCAGAAAACAACACAAATACATTTTCAGGCAGCCACTCTGCTGTGATGTGCTCTGACAGGCAGTTTCAAGTTTAAGTTGTTGAAACTTTTTTCAGGACTTCAGACCAAACATCTGAGAAAACTTATTTTAATCTGATGGGAACTATTGTGTGTTTAAGTCTTGTGTCTTGTGAGATTGTTACATCCTACTACACATTTACCAGTGCAGACACCAGTAGCAATTTTTAGTTTCTTTTTGTGGGTGCCCAAGCACTCCTAAATTTTAAATCAGCACGCCTGAAATACAAAAGTTTTTATTTTTTAGGTGGGTCTGGGTTTGAGTTCTGTTTATTGTATTTATGTTTCAATGCAACAAAATAAACAGATTTAAAAGGTAACAGATCATTGTAATACTTGGTTTATTTACAAAATGACTTTAATCACTGGATGTCCTGCCCTTGAGCTGCTGGCTTTCAGTAACTGTGGCCCCCTGAGCAGTTTAGTTGAATAGCCTTGATTTAGAGGGTGAAATACAGTTTATTCTATTTCCAAAACCTGAACTGAGTCGAGAAAAATGTAAACAATGGATAAAGCCCTGCATCCGACCTCCTGAGCAGCTGAATACAGCAACGATAGACAGGAAGTACTGCATGTTTATCTGTACGGTGGTAACTGCCGGTATGCTTAATGGTTAATTTAAAGGTTAACACTTAGAATTAGTTGTGCTTTGTTCTGTATGTTATTTATCTATGTTGCAACTTCTGCTTGCACAAGTTTAGTTCCCTTTCAGTTCGGTCTCTCAGTGCAACATACTTGCTATGGGAATTGCGCCCCCGCGCGATTACCTGAAAGAATACATTCACGCCTTTTACGGCAGGGGGCGTCACCCCGCGCCAGAGGTACCGCCCTTTAGGTACTTAGGCAACTGACGCTCCTCCATCTTCCTCTTTTTTGCCCTTCACCTCACAAACACCTGAACTACCTCTCTTCGCGGGACTTCTCTGCTGCTCCATCGCTCAACTTGAGGTGAGCTCGCTCCCTGCACAGAGCGCACAGAGAATTTTTCCCTGCGTACTGCTGGACTGGCGAAAGCTAGCCCAGCACATTTCTATAACCTCGAGGTTTTCTTCTCTCCTCTCTCCTACAGGTTGCTTCGCTCGACGGAGTTATAACTGCGTCACAACCGCTGCCTCGTCTAACACTAGCTTAGCGAGCTAGCCAGCGAAAGCGACACGACGGAGGAGACTCTCGAACAAAGAAGAAAAAGGATTCTGGAAGGTCTCGCTCGCCTTGTCTCGGACATGCCTCCGGAGAAAGGGAAGCGAAAGACTAAACTTCAAAGGAAAGCAACGGGACGGCGAGCCCAAACTCGCGCGTCTGTCCCAGCGGCTGTGGATTTTACCTGGCAGCGACGGACACCCACGAGGCCTGTCCAGTCTGCCTAGGTATACTTCATGCAAGACAAGCTCTGGACGCGCCCGACTCTTGCCCACATTGCAGCCAGATGCTGGACGCGGTGCTGCGGCAGCGCATGGACCTCGTGGCTGAAGCCATGGGAGGCGCAGATGGTCCACATGACCCGGACACCACGGAGACCCTCACTCCGACGCCAGAGCTCGAACACATGGCTCTACATGACAGCACGAGCGTCAAATGGGGCGTTAGCCCCGACCCGCTTGCTACCATGGGGGACCTAACAGTCGAGTTCGACACCAGAGGCTTGATGAATGAAGACGAGATCTCCATCTCAGCCTTGGGCGAATTTTCAACGGAAGAACCAGAACTCGAGATCGAGGATCCGAGAGAGCATCTCCCTAGGACCTCGATACCTGCACTCCCTGAAATGGACTTCTCCATCCCGGCTCTGTTCAACCTGTGCCACAGAGCGGCGGACACGTTGAACATCCCCTGGCCGGAACCCCCACCTCGCCAACAGGTCACGAGGAGTGACGGGGAACTATTTTTATTCAAAGCAACAGGCTGCAACAAGGCAAAGGATGCCCGTGTTCCCAGACTTTCTCACGGAACTGACCCGCACCTGGCCTCAGCCACGAGCGCCCATGTTTCTCCCCCTCTCACAATTCCTCGACGTGGAGGGTATGGATCAGGTGGGAATAGCTAATGCACCTCAGATTGAGGACACGCTAGCGTCCCACCTAGCTCCCAGATCATCAGGAACAAAGCCAACTCTCCCCAGCAAAGCTTGCAGAGCCTCAGCGTCGTTTCTCGAAAAGTGCTGCAGAGCTCAAGGACTCGGGGTGCGCGCCATGAACGCGTCAGCGATGATGCAGGCCTACCTTGCAGAAAAACTCCAACAACTGCAGGAAACCTCGGATAAGCAAGCTGCTGCCGAATTACTGGACGAAGCCCACAGAGCTACAGACTTTGTCCTTCGTATGATGGGTACAGCTGCTGTGGCTCAGGGCAGAGGTATGGCGGATGTGGTCATCGCGCTCCGCCACCTGTGGATGACGCTGACGGATTTACCAGAAGGACAAAAGGTGCCTTTTCTCCACCACTTGATAGAAGCGGAGGGACTTTGGAGCGAATCCAAACCAAGCTGGACCAAAGGCGCAGGCAAGCTGAAGCTCTCAGGGTGGGCATCCCTCGTCGGAGTTTCGCCCCACCCAGAGAGCCCGCTGGAAGCAGACCTACACAGCCGCGGCACCGCTCGACGACGCGTGCACCATCGCAGAAGCGGACAGCATAAGAAGAGGAGCCTCGGCAGAGACCCCCGCCGAACCAATCTCGCTCCGAGCACGCATGGACTAAAAACCGGTTTGTCCCACGCCAAGCGAGCAGGCACAGGGCCTCCTCGGCGAACCGGGACATTCGTCAAAAAACGTGCCTGATGAACCAGGTTCACGTTTACTTTTTCGACAACCTCCTGCCCACGTGGTAACAGGAGTGTTCGATCCTTATTCAGACTTTATTTGTAGCAAAGTACAAAAAGCTGATAATCATGTTGCATGCACAAACCATGTTTTTCCTGCTGTGAGTGACATCAAATCATGTTTCGTGGTTACGACGCATCTCCCATTTACTATGAAAAGCCTTATTTCGAGTTACCCAGTTTTATGTCGTAAACGGAATGTGGAATACGGCGGATGGACCGGTTTTACGTCGTAAACGTAGCGGCGGAGGTATACTGCACTGTATACTGTGAACGCGGTTTTACATCGTAAACGGAATACGGCGGATGGACCGGTTATACGTCGTAAACATCGTAAAGCAGCGGCGGAAAATATTGTACAGTACTGTACACGGTGTAGCGGCGGAAAATATTGTACTGTACGCGGTGCAGCGGCGGAGGAATACTGTACTGTACTGTGAACGCGGTTTTACGTGGTAAACGGAATACGGCGGATGGACCGAGGATAGCGTCACCAGCATCACAGTAGGCCATTAAATCTGTTTGCCCTTCATTATGGCTCCCAAACGTATGTGTCTTTTGATAATTATGTAGGGTACTGTGTTAGGATAGGCTAAGTGCTTGGTAATACAGTACTGTACATGTATATGGTGCAGTATGTACGTATTTTCTGACTTAAGTCTCGAAAATCGGTTTACGACGCCGCGTAGGAACGGATCTACGTCGTAAGTCAAGGACTACCTGTATTTTGTTTAACAGGTCATGAATTCCTGAAAAACTCCATCTGTCTATTCATCCATCCATTAGATCTATCTACCGGTAACTATGTTTGTAAATTTGGTCGACTCATTAGCGCAAGAGGAAAAATGTATTTTCACTTGTTTCAAGTTGAATGAATTTTCATTTAAAAAAACAAGTTTTTTATTTTTACCAACTCCAGGTCATTTTAAATTTAATTAAAGCAAGGAAACACCATATAAGCAGTGACGTGAAGGTATATAAAAGAAACACAGGAGTCTCTTTCAACAAAACAACATGGTGACATAAAGTCTTCTGTTCAAAACTATTGCCAACTTTGTGGGTTATTTTTCAACGGCCACTGACAATTTAAAGCACGTGGAGTGATAAAATATATGAAACAAAAGAATCAGATCACATTGGTTTCATAGATAAATTTGAGTTTTAGAGCGCTACTTGTTGAATTTTACCTCAACACCTGAGGGATGGCGAACATGAAGGCATCATGGCATATGATACACAAGGTGCCGGTCAGGAAATATGGACCAAACTT
>JBBPBX010024333.1:27638-39759 GCA_038048925.1 Garcialebias charrua | reverse complement strand
GTAGAATTTTTTAAAGGTGTCACTAATGGAGACAGGGTCTGAGACAAGGTTGCCCGATCGATCCTTGATTTGCGATATTGTGTGAGAGCTAGCCTTTCGTTTCAGTTGATGTGCCAAAAGTCTACTTGGTTTTTCCCCATGCTCATAATAAGTGGCTCGAGATCGGATTAAGAGACGCTCCGCATCAGATGTTGTTAAAAGATCAAGTTCCATTTGAAGATCCTGTCGCTGTTTCAGCAAATCGTGTGACGGATTAACGGCATTTTGCCTGTCAATATTCTGAATTTTTGTTGATATTTCTGATATCTTAGTGCGTAGATTTTTATTGACATTAGCTGAAAAAGAAATAATCTGACCACGAATATAGGCTTTTAATGTTTCCCATAATAGTGAGGGAGAGATTGTATCGCTCTTATTGAACATTAGGAAATCGTCAATTGCTGATAAGATGAATTTATTAAATGGCTCATCTGATAACAGGAGACTATTAAATCTCCAACGAGGACTAGAACGGGGTTTATTTATAAAGTTTATATCAATGCTTAGAGGAGAATGGTCTGAGATAACAATCGGATAGTATTCAGAAGAAGTGACTCTCTGCATTAAAGAGCTGTCAACAAAAAAATAATCTATACGGGAATAGGATTGGTGCACCTGCGAGTAAAAAGAATAGGTCCTTGTTAGTGGATTCTGTGCCCTCCATGGATCTACATATCCATTTTGGGACATAAAATCCAAAATAGATTTAGACATATTAGACTGTGTGCAGGGCCTAGACGAAGAGCGATCTAATGATGTGTTCATAACACAGTTCAGGTCCCCAGCTAAAATTAACAGATGAGTGTCAAGATATGGAAGTGTGCTTACTAAATTGTTTATAAAGTCTGGGTTATCAAAGTTTGGTGCATAAATGTTCACTAATAAAACGGGAGTATGGAACAGAGAGCCCGCGATTATAAGAAATCTGCCATTTGTATCCTTCATTATTTTTGATGCTGTAAAATGAATATTCTTATTAAATAGTATGGCAACTCCTCTGGCTTTTGAGTTGAAGCTCGAGTGGTAAATCTCCCCAATCCATGGATATTTAAGCCTGACCTGATTTGAATTTTGCAAATGTGTTTCCTGTAGGAATATTACATCTGGATTCAGGCGTTTCATATGAGAATATATTTTAGACCGTTTCACCGGATTGTTAAGACCTTTAACATTCCAGCTTAGGAATCTGACAGCAGATGATGTCGAGGAAGCTTTCAAATCAACAGCCATGTGACCTGTTGTTCATAATAAGGGTTGTAAAATATTGCCATCCTTCCCAATCCCCGCCCCCACCCCAGGAGAGAAAAAAAAAAAAAAAAAAAAAGAACCCCCCCCCCTCGCACTTGGCCCTTCCCCAGATGAAGGGACTGTGCAGACTCCAACAGGAGTCACTAGAAAACTTGTCCTTACGGTCAAATGGCACCACATCACAACCTGTACCAGGTGACTCCCACAGAACTAGCTAAATGAAAAGAAAATTTAAAATATGTAATAGGCACTAATCTGGAAGAGCAAGAACTCTTTAAAAAACAAACAACAACAAAAACAACTAAAAAAGCAGTGATTGTTAATAATAATAACTAATAGTAATAACATTCCCCAAATGCGAACCAAAGCCCACCATATAATCCAAAACATTAAATCCCTAAATGTAAATAAAACACATTGATTATAATTCTAAACATTAAAACCGTGAATGCAAACAATACACAGTAATTATAATTATAAACATTAAATCCGTGGATGCAAACAAAACACACTAATTATATTTCTAAGCATGAATAGTAATAATAACTAATAATACTAACGTTCCCCGGCTATGAGAGAAAAAATAAAATAAAAAAAAAAATAAAAGAAGAAAGAAAAAAAAAGCTGGCTAATTATATTTCTAAACATTAAATCCGTGAATGTAAACAAAGCACTCTAATTATGTTTTTAAACACGAATGACTAACTAATAACTAATAATACTAACGTTCTCTGGGTATGAAAGAAAAAGCACACTGATTATTATTTCTACCCATTAAATCCGTGAGTGTAAACAGAGCACTCTGATTATATTTTTAAAACATGAATAATAATAATAATAATAGTTACTAATAATACTGACGTTCCCTGAGTATGAGAAAAAAAAAAAAATAAAAAAATAAAAAAAAGCACACTGATTATTATTTCTACCCATTAAATCCGTGAGTGTAAGCAGAGCACTCTGATTATATTTTTAAACATGAATAATAATAATAATAATAATAACTAATAATAATAATGTTCCCTGAGCATGAAAGAAAAGGCACACTGATTATTATTGCTACCCATTAAATCCGTGAGTGTAAACAGAGCACTCTGATTATGTTTTTAAACGTATAATAATAATAATAATAATGACTAATAATACTGACATTCCCTGAGTGTAAAACAAAGTACACTAATTATATTTCTCATTTTGCAATCGACTCGATGTACACACTCGCCTCTTCAGGGGACGTGAACACTCGTGTGGTTCCCTCATGCGTGATCTTCAGCCGGGCCGGGTGGAGCAGGCCGAACCGAACACCCTGGACGTTGCGAAGTCTACGGCGACAATCAGTGAAGGCGGCCCGCGCGCGAGCCGTTCTGGCAGTGTAGTCGGGGAACACAAAGATATTTGTACCGTTCACTTTGATCTGCTGCTGCTCCTTCGCCTTCGCCAGGATTTTCACACAGTCCGTGTGGTAGTGTAGCTTAGCCACAATTGGACGGGGCCGCTCGCCTGCCTTCGGTTTGGGTACTGGGATGCGGTGAGCGTGGTCCAGCAGCGGGTCCTCCTCGAAGCCGAAGGCCTCCTTTAGCATCCGGGAGACCGCAGCCGTCGTAGCCGATGAAGGGTCATCCTCCGGGACACCGATAATCCGGATGTTCTGACGTCGGGACCGGGATTCAAAATCGTCACATTTATCCTCCAGCTGTGCCACCGTCTTCGTGAGGGTCTCGACTTTTTTCTGGAGGCTAACGATGTCATCTGTGCAGGTAGAGACTGACTTTTCCACCTCTGCTACCGTTAGCTTTAGCCCCGTGAAGTTCTCCTGCACTGTAGCTAGCCCCGATGATAGCTCCTTTTTGAGGGCTAACAGCTCGGCGTTGATCGACAAGAGACTTTCACCCAGAGCGGCTTGGAATTCTGCTTTAATTATAGCAGCAAAGTCCTCTCGGAGAGCCACCAGCAGCTCCTGTTTGAGGCTGCCGACGTCACAAACTGCAGCGGTAGCTGCTGCATCAGACGGAGGAGGTGACCCAGGATAGCTCGAGGTTCCGCCACGAGGAGTAGGCCGCAGGTGAGCTTGGATCGAACTTACTCCTTTAGCTTCTTTAGCAGGCTTTGGTGGCATTTTGGCGATCGAACAGGAGATATGCGTAGAATGTGTAAGTTGTCTATTGTTTGCGGTCAAAATCGGAAGAAAGTGCCAGGCATTAGTTGGAAAACAGGCCAGTTCCGCAGGAGCGCACCTAAACACAACTTATCCCACCGCCATTCAACCGGAAGTTCTGGTGTCCCTGTTCTTAACTGACCAGCAAACTCACCTGACCTTAACCCTGTAGAAAATCTATGGAGTATTGTGAAGAGGAAGATGTGAAACACCAGAGCCAACAGTTAAGAAGAGCTAAAGGTCACTATCAGAACAACCTGAGCAGTGCCACAGAACGATGGACTCCATGTCACAACACATTACTGCAGTAATCCAGACAAAAGGAGCAACAACTAAGTATTGATGCTGAACATGTTCATACTTTAAAGTTGACCAACATTTCATAGAATTTTTATTTTAAATAATTTAAAATAATTTAGCACCTGCTGCACCTCAGTGCAGCCCACACTGCAGGATAAACTTCTGCTGCAGCTGATCAGCTGTTCTCCGTGCAGAGCGGAGAAGTGGGCGTGGCCAAGAACACCTGCAAGGTGGCAAAGAGCAGAGGAGACGGAGCTGAAATCATGACATGCTGCTTCTTTTAGAATATTTCAAGAGAGGGGGAANTATATATATATATATATATATAGTATATATATATATATAGTATATATTAAAATAAACTACTACTTACTACTTGTACTACTAATCCTACTTTGCGGTTTTTCACTTATGGTGGGTCTTCAGGGTACAGCTCCCCCGAGATAAACGAGGGACTGAAATAAATCAATTTTTCATGATAATCTAATTTTATGACCAGCACCTGTACTACACTCTCACATATAACAGACTACACCATCGTGAACCACAAGATTTTTGTCTTTTTCATTTGAAGTGGGTCAAATCACTTCTATTAAAAGTAAAGTGATGGAAGTTGCTGCTGTAATTTGATTCTTTTAATAAACCACGTGACTTGCTGTGGTCTCAGGTTCTGAACAGGTGTGATCCAGGTGTGTGACACAGCGTGCACATGTGTGATGTTGCTCACAGTGTGTTTGCCCAGACACATGAACAATGAAAGTGTTTTTTTTTCAAGAGGTTTTGTTGCTGCGGCGGTGACGGCAGACACGACGCAGGACCTCTGGTTCTTGTCGTACCCAACGCCGACCCCTCAGGCAGAGAAATGTGATTGTCGGTCTTGACCCTGCGGTCGAGTCGGCTTCCATCAGATAAACGTGAACAAGAAAAGTTGGATCTGCTCCAAACACGTGGTTGGAGGAACGGGTCGACTGATACCATACCATTTTATTTATAGAGCACTTAAAACAGCAACAAGGTCGACCAAAGTGCTGTACACACAAACAAACAACAGGCAACATACAAAATGAAGTAAAAACAGAAATAGACACAAAATCGTCGCAGATAAATATAAACATACCAACTTTATTTGGAATCCTGCCAAAAACCAATGCAGACATGTTCCTGTCTTTGATTTTATACGTCTACCTTATGTTTTGCTCGTTTTTTGATACTTTGTTTAAAAAAATACAAAAATTATTTATTTCTTTTATTTTTTCTCTCTTTTGTTTTCTATTGTTTATTATTTGTGTGTTTATTGTTTATTGTTTAATGAAATTCTATCACTGCTGTTCATTGTTCTTTAGTTTTAGCAGGTCGCTTTCGTAAATGAGCCCATGAGGTTCAATAAGATTTACCTGACTAAATAAAGGTTGAATGAATGAATTTATAGAGCACTTTATGCACCCAACAGGACCAAAGTGCTGTACACAATCGTAAAAACAGTACTAAAATAATAAAATAGAAACACAATAAAACAAAGTTAAAACATCTCAGATTGTAGCAAAAGCCAAAGAAAAAAGATGGGTTTTAAGAAGAGACTCAAGTGAAGAGGCCTGTCTTATGTCTAATGAGAGGTCATTCCACAGAAAAAGCACGGTCACCTCTAAGCTTGTGCTTTGTCTTCTGGACCCTCAGAAACAACTGGTCCGCTGACCTGAGTGAACGACAGGGTGTGTAGCAGACAGGTATGGAGGGGCGTGGCCATTAAGAGTTTAAAAGTTTAAAAGCTAATATAAGTATTTTAAAATGAATCCTGTAATGCACCGGCAACCAGTGCAAAGAAGCTAAAACGGGAAATGTGGTCAAATTTTCGTGTAGCTGTTAAGAGTCGTGCAGCTGCATTTTGAACCCTCTGAAGCTGGGAAGTACATGAATCACTAAAGTGCATTACAGTACCGTGTTCGTCAGTATATAATACGCAGGTTTTTTTGCTCATTTGAATGTCCTGCTTATTATACACCGAAGTGTATTATCTATGGATTTTTCCCCATATTTTTAGACCCATTTTTCGCTCTGATATCGCTGTTTTTCATTTTGGGCAAAAAATGGTGCAGTACCACTTTTGTCCGCTAGGGAGACACTTCCAGACCGTTTCTAGCTCATGTGTCCGAAAAAAGCCTCCTCTGGTCGGACTGACAGTAGCTATGTTTACATGGACATAAGTAATCGGATCAAACGGCCGATCGGATCAAAAGTGCGTCATGTAAACACCCCGGTCGGGTTATTTTTTGTGTATTCGGCGTGATCCGACCTAATTTGCGATCCGTTCGAAACGGGTGGTTTACGCCGATCCGTAGCCCGATGTGTGCGCATGTAAACACATATTCTGTTCCTTTTATCGGACCGTGCAAAACTGTCCTGACTGCGCATGTGCGCTGCGCGCGGCAGCGCACCCCTCCCCTCCTTTCCCAGCGCTCTCATACTGCGAATAGAAAAGACTAAAAGCATGCGTTGCTTGCCTGTAGCTCTATCAGGGAGTGCAGTAGTGCAGTAACAACTCCATCGCCGTCATTACAATCTGGCCGGGTCCATTTTTTGCGCATCTGTTTACTTTTGTCCCGGAAGTAACTTCTTCTTCTGTGGTTTTCACGAAAGCAACTTCCTCTTCGTTTTTTTTTAAAAGGGGGAGTGTACCACTCTGCGCATGTCTGTTCTTCTGGTCAGAATAAAAGCCTGCTGCATGTAAACGCTCGTCTTGAACAGATTGTGCCCATGTAAACAGTACTATCTAATTATGCAATCAGAGCACATTTCAATCCGGTCACAAAATTTTGTAAACATAGCTTCTGTCGCTGCCCGCCTCCTGCTCTGGATGTAGCTGCATTTAGCTGTGAGGTTCGCTGTTTTTGTTTGCAAGATACCGTAACTCATAAACCACACCGCAGATTTTTAAATCCAGCTGATTTCACATTTGATTAAGCTCAGGAGCCCGTGCGCTATAAAGTCAGCTAAGAAATATATTTTTTAAGCGTTTATTTAGCTAAATTTAAAGAAAGAAAGCGTCCGACCCGCCTGAATGCAAATCGGCAACTACTTTTTTAATCCAGCTGATTTGAACATTTCGTTAGTTTTGTTAAGCTCAGGAGCCCGTGCTATAAAGTCAGCTAAGAAATATATTTTTTCTCGCAAAGAAATAATAGTTTTTACCGTGTTTTGTTGTAAATTCCTTCGGTGCTCGCCCGCTTCTGTGGCCGCCATTTTAAGCAGGGCAAATGAGGCGCGGACGCATCGCGTAGCAGTGACGCATAATAGATGCGCATTAAACACCGAAGCGTATTATGTACAGTTTTTTCTGGTTTATTGGCAATAATTGGACAAAGCGTATTATGTACAGGAGCGTATTTTACACCGACGAATACAGTAATCCAGCCGTGTGGTCACAAATGCATGGATTGCTGTTTCAAAGTGCTGTCTAGGAAGGATGGCTTTTACTTTAGCTAGCTGCCTCAAATGAAAAAAGCTGGATTTTACAACGTTTTAATGTGAGACTCCAGCTTAAGGCCAGCATCCAGCTTGACCCCTAGATTTGTAACAACTGGCCGGACATACTGAGCCAAGGAGCAATCGGACAGAGAGTCTTCAGTCGAACTGCCAAAAATCACCACCTCTGTTTTGTCTTCGTTAAGTTTCAAGAAGTTTAGGGCCATCCAGGCCTTCAAATCTTCCAAACATAGGAACAGAGACCGAAGAGAGGCTGAGTCTGCTTTCTTTAAAGGTACGTAGATCTGTGTGTCATCTGCATAACAATGAAAAGCAATCCCGTATTTCCTAAAAACAGAGCCAAGAGGAAGGAGGTACAACAAAAATAGAAGAGGGCCCAAAACTGAGCCCTGCGGAACACCACATGAAAGAGGAGCAGAGGAGGACCTATGGCCATCAAGACAGACACAAAAAGTACGCTTGTAATAACGACCATACACAGATCATCTGGTGTTGACAGCAACAGAATAGTAGTGGGATGACGAGCACCCTGATCCAGGCCAGAGTCCATCATGTTAATAATAATAATAATGAATTCAATTTATACCGCACTTTTCATTAATAAAAATCTCAAAGTGCTCAAATGTTTTACTCGTCATGTTTCCAACAGGAGCTCTGGATGTCTTTACCAAACCTCCATCCTGTCAAGACTTCAGCCCATCCAGTTTGGGTTGTGTGGATGTTTTCATCCCGTTCCAGGCTGCAGAAATCACATGCAGCTTTGTGTCCACAAAGTGGGGGTGGAGGGGTCACTGCTGCACCCAGGGTGGGGGGTGGAGGGGTCACTGCTGCACCCAGGGTGGGGGGTGGAGGGGTCACTGCTGCCTGACTGCACCGATTCACGGCTGACGCTGACAGGAACCCAGCAGGGGGTCCAATCCAAGAGGACAACACTAAACACTCACACATTGTTGTCCCCCCCAGCATCACTGGGTCGTAGTGGGAGGCTCGGCGGGGGGCGCGTGACATCCTCAGCCCGCCTCCTGGTTTTTATGTGCTCTAAATGAAGGAAAGGGGCGGAGTCAAGTGTTTGGCACACGTATGTGTGTTTGTGATGCATTTAGAGATGCACATGCAGCCTGAACACATGTTATTAACATGTTTTGGGGGTCGTAGTACCCCCCACACCTCACCTGGGTGGGCTTTGTATCAACTGGACTTTTTAAAGAAGTATTTGGACACCCAGATAACAAACCATTACAATAGTCCAGTCTAGACGTGACAAATGCATGAACCAGTTTTTCTGCATCATTTTTACATGTTTCTAATTTTAGTGATATTACGCAGGTGGAAGAAGGAGGTTCTAGTAACATTTTTAATGTGGGGGATAAAAGACATGTCCTGATCAAAAATAACACCAAGACTTTTAACATTAGAGCTGGAGGCAGATTAATGTCATCCAAGGAGGAGAAAGACGGAAAAATGAATTCCTAAGATGTTCAGGTCCAAAAACTAAAACCTCAGTCTTGTCTATGTTCAAAAGGAGAAAATTAAGAATCATCCAGGTTTTTACGTCTTTAAGACATGCTTTTAGTCTAAGTAACTGATTGGATTCATTGGTTTCATGGACAAATATAACTGTGTATCATCAGCATAACAATGAAAATGTATTCCATGCTGTTTAATAACTTTACCTAATGGAAGCATGTTTAAAGTAAATAGTACTGTATTGGTCCAAGCACTGAACCCTGAGGAACTCCTGACTAACTTTGGTGTACTTAGTATGAAAAAGATGTATTATTTATACCCTGATGCATGCTCAATGTATGCATGTATTATTTATATTTACAAACTGGAATCTATCAGATATGATTTGAACCAATTTAGAGCTGTTTCTGTAATCCCAATATCATATTCAAGCCTTTGTAGTAAAATATTGTGATCAGCTGTATCAAATGCAACACTGAGGTTCAGTTTTCTCTCTAATTGAAATAATTTTATTTATAAAAAATCTCATGAAGTCATCACTACTTATAGTTGTAGAGATACATGGTTCAACAGAGATGGGGCTTTTAATTAGTCTAGCTATAGAACTAAACAGAAACCTTGGGTTATTTTCATTCTCATCTATTAAAGAAGAGTAATATGAAGTTCTAGCTTTACAGAGAGCGTTCTTATATGTCAGCAGACTATCTTTCCAAGTTACCGGTAAATAAAATTCTTCAACATTAGTAGAGCGTCATTTTCTCTCCTGGTTTCTAGATGCCTGCTTTAAAGTACGTAACCCAGAATTGAACCAAGGAGCCAGTTTCCTCTGATTGATTACTTTCTTGTTTAAATTTGGTTACAGTGTTTTCTGATAAGCACCTGCTAAGATGAAGTTTACTCTCAGTGACTGTGTAGTCATTTAATGTAAACTCAAAGGTTATTAAAAAATGGTCGGACAGAACAGGATTTTGAGGAACTATTACTAAGTCCTTAGTTCTGACCTATGGCATAGAGATTAAGTCCAGAGTGTGATGATAAGAATGAATAGGCGTTCGGACGTTTTGGGTAAAACCAAATGACTCTATTAAATTATTAGGGCCTTCTCCTACTCTGCTCCTGTTTCCTGGAATATCTTACAAAAAGATCTGAAGATCTCCACCTTGACCTCTAAATAGTTTCAAGAATCTGTTGGAATCCTGGCAAAAACCAATGAAGACATGTTCCTGTCTTTGATTTTCTACATCTACCTTATAATCTGTCTGTTTTGCTACTTTGATATCTTGATTTTAACTTGTTGTTAACTTGTCTATTGTTGATTGTTCAAGGAAAATCTACTGTTGCTGTTGTTCATTATTCTTTAGTTTGTAGACAGGTCTCACTTGTAAATGATTCCTCGAGGCTCAATGAGATTAACCTGCCTAAATAAAGGTTGAATGAATGAAAAATTAAAGGCTATGCTTAAGCTATCACTTTCAACATCCACATGAATATTGAAATCGCCCATTATTATGACTTGATCAGTATTTAGTAGTAAGTCACTTGAGAATTCTGAGAATTCGGACAAAAACTGAGAGTAACCGCCTGGTGGACGATGTATAACAACTAGTAAAAGTGACTTTTCTGATTTTCATTTTGGATGAGAAAGACTGAGGGACACTGATTCAAAAGAATCAAATCTAATAACTGATGTGGCATTAATCAATAATCCTGACTGAAAAACAGAAGCTACTCCTCCACCTCGGCCAGTTGTTCTAGTAAAGAAGAAGAAGAAGAGCGGCTCCATCCAAAGAGGGATGGATGTCATCTCTCTGCATCAGACATAACTTTTCTGCTGCATCTTTCAATTGAACATCAGCAGCCGAGCATTAGCTGCTGATCATCAGCAGCTAAAGATCATCAGCTGAACAAGCTAAATGCAGCTCGATGATGAATGGATGTTTACTTCTGCCACGGTGGCTGGACATGAACATCTGATAACCTTTCTCCGTTTACACGGAGAGACGCCGTTATCGCCTGAGAGGACGGAGACGCTCCCACCGGGCCTGACCTGAGCCGCTGGCTGGGACTGGGACAGACCTCAGGTCCTGAACCTGGTCTCAGGTCCTGAACCAGGTCTCAGGTCCTGAACCAGACCTCAGGTTCAGGACCTGAGACCTGGTTCAGAACCTGAGGTCTGGGTTCAGGACCTGAGACCTGGTTCAGAACCTGAGGTCTGGTTCAGGACCTGAGGTCTGGTTCAGGACCTGAGACCAGGTTCAGGACCTGAGGTCTGTCCCAGTCCCAGCCAGCGGCTCAGGTCAGGCCCGGTGGGAGCGTCTCCGTCCTCTCAGGCGATAACGGCGTCTCTCCGTGTAAACGGAGAAAGGTTATCAGATGTTCATGTCCAGCCACCGTGGCAGAAGTGGACGGGTCTGAAAAGGTTCTGGTCTCAGTGTCAAGTGGATCCTGACGGGTCAGATGGTTTTAATAGAGTCCAGATTAGAGGGTCCCGCGGCTCGCCGTCTCACCGAGATATGCTCGTCTTTCAGTCCCGTTTACCGGTTCTCCCTGAGCTCCTCCGGGCTTCGGCTTGTCAGCGCTTGAAAAGCTTTTGTTTCGGTAGATTTCAGCTGCTTTTCTTTAGCTTTTTATCTCCTCCTGGATAAATATTCTCTCTCAGGCGAAGGTAAAAAGACAGGAGGAGAACTTAATGCAGTCCTCTCCGGGTCTTTAAAGGAGCCGAGGAACAATGGTTCCTTTCAGCTCCGGTTCTTTACTGACTGATGACATGAAAGAACCGAGACGTCACTTCATTTCAGCTGCCGATCACAAGCTTCGGCTTTTTAAAGCAGTAATCCCCGACTCAGGATAATACCTGAGCTGGACCCAGGTGAGAAACATCAAGGACAGGTGCGTTCAGGGACCGTCAGGACATTTACAGACAGCTGCCACTCAGATCCTCAATCAAACCTTCGGCTGTTTTTATCTAACGGCATTCTAGAGCTGCTGGTCCAAAAGAGTCCAGCTGATGTTGAGGTCCAGAAGAGTCCAGCTGATGTTCAGGTCCAGTAGAGTCCAACTGATGTTGAGGTCCAGAAGAGTCCAGCTGATGTTGAGGTCCAGAAGAGTCCAACTGATGTTCAGGTCCAGTAGAGTCCAGCTGATGTTCAGGTCCAGAAGAGTCCAGCTGATGTTGAGGTCCAGAAGAGTCCAGCTGATGTTCAGGTCCAGAAGAGTCCAGCTGATGTTCAGGTCCAGAAGAGTCCAGCTGATGTTCAGGTCCAGAAGAGTCCAGCTGATGTTCAGGTCCAGAAGAGTCCAGCTGATGTTCAGGTCCAGAAGAGTCCAGCTGATGTTCAGGTCCAGAAGAGTCCAGCTGATGTTCAGGTCCAGAAGAGTCCAGCTGATGTTCAGGTCCAGAAGAGTCCAGCTGATGTTCAGGTCCAGAAGAGT